>JAGFMF010011643.1:7536921-7554398 GCA_019455555.1 Galemys pyrenaicus | reverse complement strand
AATAAAGACACAAAAACCAAAAATGAGGAGACAAGGACAGACTGGGGACACTTGGTGGGGAGGGGAGGGGAAGGGTTGAGGGAAGATGGGAGCACGAGGAACTGAGGTGATGGTGCACTGGTGAGATGGTGATGGGGATTACAATTGATGGCAAGTATATCTAAATTAAAAAAATTATTTTATATTAATAAAAAAATTCAAAAAAAATAAAATTACATTCAAAAAAAAAAAAGAATGTAGCTTATTTCACTGAGTATAAGTCCTTCTAGCTCCATCCATGTTTCTATAGATGGTCCTAGTTCATCATTTTTGATTGTTGAATAGAATTCTATTTTGTATATGTACCACATCTTCTTGATCCAGTCATCTAATTTTGGACATTTGGATTGTTTCCAGGTCTTACTGATTATAAATAGTGCTGCAATAAACATGGGGGTACAGGTATTCTTTTGGATTGGTGTTTTTTGTCCTTTGGGTAGATCCCTGGAAGTGGGATTGCTGGGTCATATGGTAGCTCTATTTTTAGTAGACTGAGCATCCTCCATATGGCCTTCCATAGTGGTTGGATTAACTTGCATTCCCACCAGCAGTGTAGTAGAGTTCCTTTTTCTCTATATCCTCGCCAACATTTGTTGTTGGTAGTGTTTTTGATATGCGCCATTCTTACTGGTGTAAGGTGGTATCTCATTGTGGTTTTAATTTTCATATCCCTGATTATGAGGGATGTTGAACAGAGAAAATAAAGCTATCATGTGCGGGTGAAAAAAAAAAAAGAAGAGTGTAGCCAAACTTTCTGCCATTATATCAGTATCCACTGGACCTCATTGAGTTGCCTCCTGTTATATGAATTGCCAATGAATTTGATAAAAAATGTTGATAGAAACATTATCTATCAAACATTGACGTCATGACTCCCAGTGTTTTTCAGTGGATGAGGCTGAGTCCCTATACAATAATTCCAGGATTAGCATAGCAAGCCAATTGACAAGAACTGGAACTTAAATAAATATGAGCTTGATGGAATAGACAGTCAGTGATTTGAGTTTACAGTGGATGCTAATGTCTACAATTTAGTGTGCATGTGTATTCATTTCATGGATCTGTCTCCCGTGCTGTGTCAGAACACACTCACATCATATCTTTTCCAGATTTTTGTTCAAAGCTTTTACCTTTTACAAAGACTCTTCAGAACCTTAGACACTCTTAAGCATGCACATATTTTTACTTTTTTTGTTTGGATGTGGAATAGAATTAAAACACCTAACTTCAAAGTCTGGACTTGACATCCTTGAGTTTTTGCGTAATGGAGGTATTGTTATAAGTAGAAGTCTCCATAGGAGAAATGTCTCTGATTTTTTTTCTGAAAACACAGCATTAGAGTACCAGTTATTAACTGAAGTATTTTTTTGTAGTACTTTTATTGGTGAGAGCTGTCATATAGTTTTAAAATAGTAAATATAAAAAGATCTAATTGAGCTGTACTAATTATTATTAGAGATATAAAATACTAATTGCTATCATGTATTTTAATTGATTGTAATTTCTTATATATTTTAATAGTCACCATATTTATTATTTTAAGACTTCTGCGAAGTATGTGTAAACAATTATTTTGCATGTACATTATTATGACTATTTTTAGAAGAATACAGTTTGCTTTTATCAAAAACTTCAATTTATCAATGCTTATGTGTTAAAGGAAATAGTAGCATGGATCTTCACATTTTTCTAATAATGTTTGAAACTAGATTTAGACTGCTCTTTTCTAAGAGAAATGCTTCATTTCTGGAGGGATTTCATCAGACTCCCAGCAGCTTTTGACCATAGAAGGAGGTTGGCATGAACTTAATACACTTAATGCTGTAAAAAACAAAAACCAAAAAACATCATTTCAGTCTTTTCTCTGTTCTCCCATAAGTATTCCCACTGCTGTCTTGAACAAGCTTCCAACTCAGGTAGTTGGGTATAATTTGAGTTAACAAAGCAAGATATATGATTGTCTTCTAACATGTGCCCTTTAAAAATATCCATGAAGTTAAATGAATCTCAGAATACAAAAAGAGTCCAAAAGATCACCTTTCTTCCTCTTTTTAAAAATGTGACTCTAGAGAAGTCACATATTCAAGGAAGATGACAAACATGGATGACACATGAATGGATTTTATGGAAAAGTGACATGTTATGCCCTTTATATATCACTTAGACATTCTTTTTGGTAGCAAGTACGACTGACTGAAATTAAGAGTGGTTTAGGCAAGATGACTGTTCTTCTCTTTCTTAGAAAAGTTGACTGTAGGCAAGAAGTTTCAGTCCATAGTGGTGATTTCATGCTGATCAGAAATACATAGTATAGGTTAGTTACCTCCATCAGCGGATCTCCACAAAGTCAGTGTCAGAGTACTGTTGCTCATTTTGTTCTGTGTTTTCTGGGAGAATTTTCTGGTAGCAGTTGGTGTTCTTCCTAACGTCAGCATTGGGTTGAGCTCTTTTGTCCTTGCGTGGCTTCTCTCATACATTTGGGGGCCTAAATGGAGGTGGTTTAGGATGTCCTCAGCCAGGACAAATGGCTTCTACTTTACATGACCTGTCATTATCACCAAACCTAAGATTGTCTGTCATCTGGAGATTACTAGCCAATTAATGCAGGTTTATTAGAAGAGAACAACAAATTTAATTTTTTAATCCTTTTAAAAAAAGATTTTATTAAGCATACAAGAACTGGGGTACAGGCCAGAGGTTTGGGGAATGAGAAGATTCACCAGAGACAGAGGGGGGAACAGAACAGGCAGACTGAAATATACTGCTGAGGGGAGCACCAAGTGAGGCAGGAGAGGTCTGCTGAGCCATGTGGATCATCTCCCTGACCAGGGATCAAACTCATGCTGCAATAACTGCGGATACTTCAGACTCTGGTGCTTAACCCCTTGTGCCACCAGGGAAACCACCAGAACAAGAAATTTATTGCTTGACAAGCAAGAAAGGAGGAAAAGTACACATCCTAAACACCTTTGCACTTCTGGTTGGGAAAGGGACTACTTTTAAAGCAAAGAGGATAGAGTTTCTTTGGGTTGAACTGTTTTGCATGCTCATACCTTTCAATCTTGGTGGTATAGATTCAAGCTGGCTATGGCTGACTCTATGTTGACCTTTAAATAGCAGCTCCTGCAAAAGATTCTACCTAGAAAAGAACAATAACCAGCAGAATATACTCATGGAAATGTTAAAGTGTTGGTTTTGCACAAGGTAAAGTTTTGCAGAGAGTAATATCATTTCCTACCTCGGGGTATTTCACATATCCATGTAAGGTTTCATAGAGAGAGAATGGAGCCACTCAAGGTCTCTTGTGGTCTAGGCTTAGCTCTGACATTCTGTCACTTCTGCCACATTCTCTTAACCAAATCAAGTTATTAGGACAGCCTGGATTAAATGAGCTGGGAAACAGGTTCCACTCCTTGATGTAGCAAAGGGCATGGATACAAAGATATATGAAATGCTGATCAGAATAAATCTACTACAAACATCTTTTGTCAGAGGTTTGGAGTAAGGATGGATGCATGACTTCTGTTCTCACTTCATGCGCTAAGGTAACTGCTGAAACTTCAGTCATTGATTTTCCAGGTAAGAAGCAATAAAAGAGGAGAGGGACAAATAGGACTCCAGCCCTGAAGTCTCAGTGAAGCATTTGCCTTACTTCGTACTCCACTGCTGGGTGCAAGAGAAGCCAGGAAACATGGTCCTTTACCTATTACCTCATGCCCAAACAAAATGACTATTTTGATGCTATGGAAACAGATATTGAGTCAGTAACTAGTAAACAAGACCCATAAACCTGGAGATCTCTGAACTTAGAAGGTGTGCTTTACGAGATTAGATAGAATGTGAATATTTAGAATGAAATAATAACATATTCAAGTTAAATAACTATGTAAGCATAAAATCAGTAAAACAACATATTTTAATTAATAAGCTTCCTACTTCCTCTGTAATAATTTGACCTCTGCATTTTGACTGAAAATGCTCTTATCTCTTTATCTTTAAATATAAAAGAACTCTTTTACATATAAAACATCCTTCTACAGAGAGAACAGAAACAATACAGCAATTGAAATTTGTTTTGTTTTTTTAATAGACACTCAGAAAAGTTTATTTTGGCATCATGAATTTTTATCAGTAATGTCATGTAAACCATTTTTAGAATTCTCAAATTGAAGAAAGCCTATATCACATTTCTTGAATATGTGAGTCCTAAGATTTCAGAGCAATTGAAGTTTGTTTGTGCAATAATAACAATAGGCTTTAAGCTGATGAACTGAATTAGCAACTTGTCATTGTCTCCAGGGTTATGATTACAACAAGTTTTATGTTACCTTCAGAATCTTCATTTGTATCTAATCAGGAAGAATTTAAATATTTCCTAGTGTTATATGATTCACTCCTGTTTATTAACTGAATTATCAAGCAAGAACCAATGTGCTACTTCTGCTCAACAATTCTATTCACTTCTAATGATTGTTTGAGGAATGTGGTTTTAAAATAGGGCGAACCCAAGGACAAGAGGATGACCTGGCTAGTGGATCCTCATCTGCATACCTGAGCATGCAGGACATGACTCAAAAGCAGGCATGGGGGGAAACAACAAGCATTTATTTACACAGGAAGTAAGGAAAAGAGAATGGAGAGTGGGAAAAAAAAGGAAAGAAAAAGTATTGGCCAACACCTTACCCCAGATAGTATCCGCTGAGCAGAGACTGGGAACCAAGCCAAAGCCACATGTAGCAGGATGGCCGCTGCTCACAGAGGAGAAGCCAGAGTACAGGGACCAGAGACAGGCATGTGGCATAGCAGCAGCACTGGTCTGCTGAGACGAAGCAGATAAAGATCCAGGTGGAAAAAGGCAAGTAAGAGGCCTGCTTGTTCTATCTTTTAAAGTTCCGTGGGGGCTCTACTTTGCTACCAGCTTCTAGCATTTCCCATTCAAAAAGCCATGGGGTAGAGTCCAGGTTATGACTTCTGACTCTGGAACTTTTTAGTCCAGTGCACACCCCCAGTATGTGCAGCTGACCACCTGGGAGCATGCAGTGTGTGCTGGGGCTTTCTTGGTCTTCAGGAGCAACTATACAACCTGGGGGTAGGGGAAGTGGGGGGTCCTGTAGCAGTAATGCCTCCATAGCCCAGCCATAAAGGTGTGGGTAGCAGGGCTGATCCACAAATCTGAGCAGGAGGGGAAGCCTCAGAGCAGGACAGACACAGCAAGGGACAGTGCATCCCCATCAGACTGACTCAGATGTTGTTCTTCTAACTGGTCGCAGGTGGCTCCTTTAATAGTCTGAAAATTATCTTGGTACAAAAGGTTTCTTCAGGGTCAGAATAATTTTGTTGATTTAATTCTAATTGTTTTACATGCCATCATTTTCTTTTTTCCTCTATTTATAAATAAAGATGACACAAAGGTAGCCTTTTTATGTTACCAACGCAGGGAGGCTTCATATCTCACTTGTTCCAATGATACCTTCAAAACAATTTTCCTATTAAATGGTATCATCAAACCTTATCAACTTTTTAAACAAAACCTTTGTAAATCCTTGAAAATATATTTTTGCTTAATGTGTCATACTCATGTTACAAGACTGAAGAAGCTTGATAAAAGACAGGCTTATGCTATGTTCGTAACTCCAGAGCTGCAGGGCACACTCGCATCGCAGTGTGCCCTCTAGTCCTGTGTTACAAGGCATCTTTGTGTTATGATTCTGGGTTGGTTAGTACAAGGATGTGTTAGACACTTTCTGGAAGCCATTGCCACAATGGGATGACTAGCAAAAACTGAACTGTAATGGAATTTGATTGCCAAACACATAAATAGAGCCCACTAGTTATGAGACAAATGCATTCCCAACTCAAGTTCCACCTTAGCTAGAGCCCTGAAATAACTGTAGCCACACTAGTTCCACGCAACACATGTAAGTGTGATGTAGGAAGTTGGAAAGCAGGGACAGCTGTCCTAACTAGTTGCTGTTAAAAGACATTACTTTTGCATATTTTACAAAATATGACTATATGAACATACTGCGATTGTCCTTCCCAGGTGCTCGATGTGCACGAACAAAGAGTGGATGTGGGATTCTGGATTCATTGGCTTCAGGACACATTTATCTGTGTCCCTTATTGTGCAGGAAAGCTGTCAGACACTAAATCAATGAGGAGATTGATGACAAATTAGTAACTGAATGTTGGCAATTCAGAGCAATCTTAAAGTGCTCTGAAATCTTACGCTCGAGGAGTTTATTAATTTTGACAATAATCCTTAAAAATATACTCTAGTACCAAGTATTTAATAAACTTTCTCAAACTCTAAATTAAAAAGATATTTTTTGTTAACCAGGTCTTACTAGGCTTGCACAAGTAAGGGAGGCTTGGTTTTGTGCTTCATTCATTCATTTATGGTTCAGTCTCTACCCCTAATTTTTTTACTACATTCTGTTTGTAACACATAAGCAGCCTAGGGGACGTGTCACTGCATTCCTCATATATGGGGAAGAGGGAAAGTCCTACCTCAGACATCTCTTACCACGTAAATGCCGTAACAATCAGGCAGACAATTATGTTACATTGACTCAACGACAGTTTTTCATGGTTCGACAGGCTGAAATGGCTGGTGCATCACACATCGTGTCTGTGCACTGCAGAACACCTAGATTGCTATGCTGATTTTCTGGGGCTTATATATATTTTTTAAGGTTGTTATTGACTACTGAGCTGCCTTTGACTGGGGTGACTAGGGTCCTTATGTTTCTCATTCTGCACCTCATTCTCATATGCACCCTCATTCTGCATCAGATAGTCTGCACATGTTTTCATAATAATGACAGATGTGCAATAAAAAACAACTGCATGAGCTTTTAAAAATGCAGAGAAGCTGATTATGTCCATTGGTCAAATCAAGTCACATAGCCAAATCCATAGTCAGATAAGGAGTAATCTAAAAAGTTGCTTAGTAAAAAGCATGGGTATGATAAAAGGAAGAATTTGGGACATTTTTGCAGTCTATCATGGTGTCCAAAACTGAACCATTCATCTTCCTGACTAGTATATTTACTATAGTCTGAATATTTGTGTTCCACAAATAGTACATGTTGGAATTGGCGATGGTGTGGTCGGGTTATGAGGGTGGAACCCTTGTGAATGGGATCGAATGCTTATAAGAGATTCCAGAGAGTTCCTAGCCTCCTTCAGCCATATGAGGTTATAGTCTACAGTCAGCTTTTAGAAATAGTCTACAGTCAGCTTTGAGAAATAGATTTCTGTTTATAAGCTACCCAGTCTGTGGTATTTATTTTAAAGAATATCTGAAGTTTATCATTAAACTAAATGTATTGTTTGAAAATACAAATATGTGTGGTAAATTTAAAAGAAAAACAAGTGTTTTGTTAACGCAGCTTGATTAAGCTCAGGTAGCATGTAAATGTGCTCCTGTCCAGCTGTCTCCCAGCTGCTGCTCAGTCTGAAACACCTTCCTTTGCATAATAGCCAATCTATCAGTGAGTCACCATATTTTTATAGTCTATCTAGAATCAAACAACTGTCTCCTCTACCACCACCCTAGCATAAGCAGCTGCCAACCTTCGTGTTACCCAAACAACCTCTAACTCCTGTTCCTGCTTTCTTTTTTTTTTTATTATTTTGTATTTTTTTTCTTTTTATTAAAATATCTTAAAATTTACATATACTTGCCATTAATTGTAATCCCCATGTATTCCCCATCACCATCTCACCAGTGCACCATCACCTCAGTCCCTCGTGCTCCCATTGTTCCTGCTTTCAATCATTCCTTCCTGCAGTATTTCTACAACACTAAGGAATGTTTTAAAAATGTAAATAATGGCATATTTTGTGCAATGCTTTCCAGTGACTTCCCCATCAGATTTAACAATAAAATCCAGAACTTTTACCATGACTGGTATGGTCATTTACGTTCTGGTAACTCACTGATTGCTTACCCTGCCCTGTGTCTATACCGTCCTTTCCTCACTGACTCAGTTACAGCATCTTAGGCTTTCAGTGATGTTTCATAATATGCATATATGAATATTCATATACTCATGACCCCAGGATATTTGCACATGATGTGCCCATAGACTGGAAAACTCTTGACCCCAATGTCTATAAAATTCCTTTACTCCAGATTCTCCTTAAATTCCATAGTTTGGAAGTCTCTTCATTGATCTCTTTTTCTAATAAAGTTCTGTAACTTTCATTCCTGACAAACATTTTTCTTTCTTTCTAACATATGTTACTACTGAATAATGTATAGTTGTTGGATTAAAAAAAAATTACCTGAATAACTAACCTAAAGTACTAGAAGCTTTAGATATTACATGAAGATATTCCTAAAATAGGTTTTGGGTTAAAAAGAAAACTAATAGTATAGGGAAATCCTATGAATAAAGAAGTAATGTCTGCCACTCTGGTTATATAAAATGTATAGTTTGTTGTTACAGCTAAATGCCCTCTTTACCTGGAAAGTTTCCAGTCATTCTGCTTTCTGAATATGTCTCTAAGTATATAATAGAAATATATATGTATACACTCACTCTATATACATATATATGTATAGACACACAAATGTGAATTGTTTTATTAGCAAGTTAGTGCTCATCGTTCACATTATTTCTTCCCCCTAACTATAACCTCAGGCCTCAGAGAACTCTCTGGCATACAAAAAAATTTTGGCTAGCCCTTGAGTAAGCCAAGCAATCAGGCCAAAGGAACTGGAGCCCAGAAGTCATCTGGGAACCTTTAAATTGGGAATTTTATTCTTTTGCTGTGCCATGAATTTCTTTAGCCATCTCAGGAAGATAGGGAACCAAAATTTAATATAGTATTCTGGTTTTTTTTTTTTGAGAGGAAATTTCCAGGGCATAAAATTATCCATTTGAAAATGAACAACACATTGACATTAAATATACCCATAAAGATGTGTGACCATCACTTTCTATCTAGTTTTGAAATATGTCCATGATCCAAAAATAAAGCTCTGTATGCATTAAGCAGTTCTCTTAGTCCCATCTCCTAAACCCCTGGTAATCACAAACCTGTGCTCTTTTTTAATGGTTTCTCCTATTCTGGATGTTATATAAATAAAATCATATACCTTGTAACTTCTGTGTTTGACTTCCTTCACTTAATGCCCTTTAGGTTCATTTACATTGTCTATACTAGGATTCAGATTGCTAGGTTACCATAGTGGCAATATAATGTAATAAATACACAAAGTAATATACCTTGGGTTGTAAAGGAAACCAACCATGTTCACCTAGAGTTATCAAACATTAAATGAAGTGAATGTGTACTTTGGTCATGTTTCTTAAATTTTGAATGATAAGATCTAATGACAGGTCTAACAGTTGCTTTATATTCAAAGTAGTGGTAAATGCAAGTGATCTATAAATGTATCTGTATCTGTATTTATAATGGGGTTTGTAAAGGTTTTGCTTTCCTTGATTCTTATGTTTTTCCAATATCCCTGGGACTTCCAATATCCCTGCTAAAAGCTAATGCAAATGAAGATGCAATTTCTTTCCCATCCAAACTCAACCCATGAATTTTATCTAAATGAACCCCAGAATTTTAAGCTAAAACCCCTAGTTAATAACCCTTGCTTTAGGGATGGGGTGATTACAAGAATGGACTCCATGGTTGGCTCTTTCTGCCTGTCTTATTCCAACTCTCTCCCTACCATTCTTTCATTGCATCATCTCAAGAAATCTACACTCAAACAGCATCAGCTGGAAAGATGCAGATTCACTGAGGTGTAGATTAAAAGACTCTCATATTCCAGAGAAATTACTAGCAGGTTTTGAATTGCTTTCTATATTAGATTAAATTTAATTTCTGTGTACCTCAAAAACTTAGGAATTATAATAAAATAACTTTTCTAGGCCTACTGTTATACAGTGTTTCAGAGTATCTACAGTTCTTACACATACATCATCTAATTTCTCAATTTTCATCACCTCTGAAAATTGTGTGATTATGTGCTATCTTAAGTACATGCTGTCATTTCCTTGGACTCAAGATGAGTAATACCAGATACAGAATGACTGAGTAAATCAAGTTCAAAAGCAAGTCCACACCAGGAATAGAACCTGGAGCATCTAACAAATAAAAACCTTAAATGCTTTTTATCTTCTCCCAGAAAAACAGTGCATGCAAATGTAATTGCCCACTTTGATTTTTCAACATAAAGAATAGTTACTCCTAAAAATCAACACATTTTAAACTGTTCTTCCAGATAAAAAGAGCATTGACCTGAGAATATAACCTAGCGTTCATAGTCCTAAAAAGCTTAATCTTTCCATTGTTTCAGGTGAAATGTCTCAAATAGGCCAGACATACAAACAGACATTCCTGTAGGAAAAGGTGAGATTATTTTTTAAAATCAAATTTCATTATTACCTGAAAGGAAAAACAAAATAGGGCTCAATCAGTATTTGAGGAAATCCAAAGACAGCAATAATTTTGTAAGTTCCCAAGAAGTTTCCCTAAGAGGATTCAGTCCCATTGACAGCTACATAAATAATTACTGCAATCTACAGTCCCCATTGTCATAGTTACCTTGCTTAGAATAAAGAAACTCCATTTTTGAGCAGATTAAGCTTCTCTATTCCAAAGTTATTTATTCATTTTAATGCTTGTATGATGATATTTTCTCCTATGGATACAAAGCACGCCTTATTCCAACAGTGAAGAAAGGGGAAGGGATGCTGAGCTCTGGCTATAAATATTTTATTATTTAGAGAAATAAAGATCACAAAAGGGCAGATGAGTAGCAGGAGACAAATGTGATGATGTTTTCAACTTCTGAGAGGTTTATATCAAACAGTTGCTGCCTCTTGTTTTCTGCTTGGCTTTCCCACTGTCAAACCTGGCCATGAAACCATTTTGTGTATCTAGATTTTAGCAGATGAGGACCACAGCATCTAGCTGAGATCAGGGATCTCCATATCATGATGTGTAGGCAAAGAAAATATCTTGATAAAATGGTACAGATCAAGAAGGAACTATATTAATTTCTTTCTGAAAGGTTCTATCCTTCTAAAAAACAGTTTCAAAAAAATGTTAGGTTCCCCCCTACAGTCTATTCCACTTACTCCAATGCCTCAGAATTGTTGGAAAACTGACCTGTTGAGATTTAGCATCTTTCATGATTTCATGACCCTTTGGTGTTCATTTGGCTAGAATTCCATCTTAATGAGGCCAGTGTCATAGCTTATACTCCTTCGAGAGAGAGAAAAATCCTGTCTTTCTAACATAGTATTAGATCATGTTTCAAAACTACCATTCACAAAGTCACATCTCTGAGAACAAGAAGTAGATGAAAGGGGAAATAATGCAACATTATGCAACATGATGAGATTGCAGAGACCCATTTCATCCTGAGTCAAAATCATCCTGAAATGCATCTGCATAAGCACACTCATTCCTGATGTGGAGAAAGGACAGAATAGCTTGTATTGATATAATTGATTCTATATTTTGTTCTGTTTTACAAAAAATAGAATCTTAGTGTTTTTTTTTTTTTAGTAATACATCAGGGTGCCCAATAAGACTCCCTGGTGGTGCAAGGGATTAAGCACTACACTGTGAAGCTATCAGCAGCCACTGCAGCCTGAGTTCGATCCCTGGCCAGTGAGCTGACCCACATGGTGCAACAGACCTCTCCTGTCTTGCCCACTATTCCCCTCAGCAGTATATTTAGGTAGATCTGTCTGTTCTGTTCCCCACTCTCTTTGGTGAGTCCTCTCACCACCCCCTCCCCAAACACCTCTGGCCTATACCACAGTGCTTGTATGCATAAATAAATAAATATTTTTTAAAAAAAGATACAGGTGCTAATTTTAATAAAGTATTTATTTTGTTTTACCTAATGATCAGGATGCCCAAAATTGAGGAGCCCATTTACCAGAGAATCTATGAAAATGAGACATGCAAAATTCTATAGACTTATACGCTGAAAACTTAATTTTCAACAGCTTCTCTGATTAGTATAGCTTTCTTTTTTATAACAAGTATACATACCATATACAGAGAGCTGTTTATTTTGTTGGTAATTCAAAATTTGTGTGAACTATAGCTTTTTTTATTTTACAAGTGATTTATGGATAACTTTTTGGTTTTAAAAACCTGGTTCAATTACTGAAAATGCTGCTCAGGCTGGTCTTGTTTCTAATGTAAACAGTTAGTTACTTTGCAGAAACTATTTTCACTATGTACTAAGGACCGCTATACAAAAAAGATGGTATCCTACATTTTTATTTTATTTTTTTAAAGATTTAATTATTTATGCATACAAGAGTGGGGGTACAGGCCAGAGTCCAGGGCAGTGAGAGGATTCACCAGAGACAGAGTGGGGAGCAGAACAGGCAGACTGACTGAAACACACTGCTGAGGGGAGCAGCGAGCAAGGCAGGAGAGGTCTGCTATGCCATGTGGGTCCCCTCCCTGGCCAGAGGCAGGGATCGAACTGGTGTTGCAGTGGCTGTGGTTTGTTTCATAGCGCACTACTTAACCCACTGCGCCACCAGGAAGGCCCAGTATCCTACATTTTTAGAAGAGTTAATATCACCAGAAAGTAATGCATTGCCCAAATCTTGCAATTTTACAAAGTGGAGCCTTATCTGTTGATTCCAAAGCCAACCCCTTCTTCTGGAAGTACAAATTTTAAATTTATTTAGCATCAGTATCTCAATTAACAGCAGGTTCAGAATAGTACAGGTGTTACTTGAACAGAGTCTACTGAACATACAGTTGCCATTTTCTAGATCAGTACTGGTAATATGACCTCTTCAGAGACATGTGAAGTTCTCCTAATTGCATGTTCAAGGCCAGGAATATTGAGAGAAATGTAGCAATGATTTGGCATGTAGTGAAGAAAGTTTTTTTTTTTTTAAATAATTTGGTTATTTGCAGAATAAATAGAAAATTTAAAGTAATGCTAATTCTTACAAGACAAATATCAAAGGCCTCCCTGGTGGTGCAGTGGGCAGAGCACCACGCTGTGAAGCATCCACGGCACAGCAATGCTAGTTCGATCCCTGGCCAGGGAGGTAACCCACATGGCGCAGCAGACCTCTCCTGCCTCGCCCGCTGCTCCCCTCCCTCAGCAGTGTATTTTGGTCGATCTGCCTGTTCTGCTCTCCCACTCTGTCTGGTGAATCCTTTCACCTTCCGTGACTCTGGCCGGCACCCCAGCTCTTGTATGTATAAATAAATCTTTAAAAAAGTTTTTAAAAATCAAGTATCGGTTAATTATATAAAAAAAGTAATGATGTCAATGAAATATAAAAACTAAGATGCATTTATTTTTATTTTTATGTGAATTAAGATACTACAATGTTTTGTACTAGAACCAGATGGCTATATCAGTTCTGAAATTGCATTTCCTGACAACATGACTTATCTTCCGTTTCTCTGAAGTATAGAAAGATAACTTCACAAGATTTGAAAAGGAAATTATGTCTACTTATATTTTAGCTGGTTTTGAACTAAATTAAAAAGCATTTAGAATTAAGCCTCCAGAACCATCCTTCTAGAATCATGTCATCCATGTAAGATACTACTTTTTAGCAAGTTCTACTGATCTTAGCAATGATATTTTAAAACATAGGGCATGCTTTTACCATAGATTGCTTTCCATGAACTACAAATAAATCAAGGGTAAATTAACCATTTAAAATGCTGAGAATTGGGGCCTCCCTGGTGGTGGCGGAAGGGGTTAAGGCACAGCACTGTAAAGCTATCAGCAGCCACTGCAGCCTGAGTTCGATCCCTGGCCAAGGAACTGATATGGCACAGCAGACCTCTCCTGTCTCACCCACTACTGCTCCCCTCAGCAGTGTGTTTCAGTGGATCTTCCTGTTCTGTTCCCCACTCTGTTTCTGGTGACTCTTCTCACCCCCTGCACCTCTGGCCTGTACCCCAGTTCTTGTATACATAAGTAAAAAAATACTGAAAAGTAAACTTAACTGGAAAATCTTTGCAACAACTTTAGAATATAAATCCACTTTCCTAAGGGAGCTTTAAACACTTTTCAGAGGCCCTACACTTAAAGTGGTGTACTTACATTGTTTATGTCACAAAGTACTCACATTTTTACAGAAGATACAAATCTACCAAGTTATACATTGTGTACTTAGAGTTATCTGATGCATATAATGAAATAAAAGCAGGTATTTCTTATTATTCAAGAGAAAAATGGAGCCATCTTCTGGGAGCAATTTGGGTTGCTCCTTAATGGATAAGGTAGATTATCAACCTATAATTATTTTCTGGGAAATTTTCTTTGGTCTTGTCTGAAAATTGGATGAGCAATGATTAATATCAGGCAAGAGAAAAGAACTGGAATTTGTCTTTTTAATAAGATACAAAATAACTGCTTTCAGTTCCTGGATCTTTTAGGAATGGTATGAAACCTGTATTTAGTACCTTTCTAACCTATCTATAGTATTTATTATTTACTGATTTAAATGTCACAGCTGTGCTGAACCATAAACAAGGTTAGGAACTTGTGAGATATACATGTAATCTTAGTTTGGCCAGTTGTACATATGGTCCATCATCGTTATTCATGGATTTTGTATTTGCAAACTGACCACTATATTGTATGTATTTCTTTGTTTTTTGTTGGTACTTTCAATGAAAATGCCCCTTGTTCCTGACCCTCACCCCCACCCCAATATAGCACTGAAGTGCTGTCTAGTATTTCTAAATGAAGAAAGCTATGACGTATATTATGGAGAAAATACATATCCTTTATAAACTTCATTCAGGCATGAGTTATAGTATTGTTGGCTGTAAACTGAATATTCATAAATTAATAATGTGTATTAAATAAAGTGTCTTTAAATAGAAATATGCATAAAACAAGGTTACATGGTTGCTTAATGAAAATATTGGGGCCAGAGACCAACAGAAACTTAATCCTGTATTTCCCCTAGGAGCAATGATTCAGCATTTTCTAATCCAGTATTTGTGGCAGCTTTATATAACATAGATACCGTATGTAGTGAGAGTCAACTGGATTGAAAATGTTCACCACTAGTTAGTGGGTTAAGTCTCAGGGATTTAGGGACCAAAGACACAATTCCCTCCCCCATAGGACTCACCATCTTATGGAGAGTTGCTTGGAGTGAGTTCTGTGAGTCAGGCACCAAAGGGTTTGTCCAGGTAACAATAATCAGTAGCTGTGACACATACAGAGCTCAGCATAGCTGAAAGAATGAGAAGAATGTTAAAGGATATAATGTAGGAGAATGTGAAATAAATGAGGTACATATTTATTTTTAAACAAAGCATAATGTTGGTGGATTTCTGACTCATGTTGGTGGCATGTTGTTACAGAACTACACTGTGGTGAAATGCTTCCACTCTTATCAAAATGAACGCTGAGGAAAAATGAAAAACACTGAAGAGCTCCAACAAAAGTTGTAAGACAGGAATAGCCACACTCCTCTGAGGTCCAGTTCATCCACAGCCATCATTAAAAGGTAAGGGAATTAATTATGTCAAGGTTTGGCCCTTTAAATTTTTTTTAAATGTGTATATATACAATGGAATATTACCCAGTCATTAAAAAGAATCAATTTGCAATGATATGGACGGACCTTGAGGTCTATATGCTAAGTGAAATAAGTCTCAATGAGAAGCCAGACACCATATAATCTCATTTATATGTGGAAAATAAACATTGAACTCAGATACAGAAAACAGATTAGTGGTTGCCAGAGCTGGAGGATTGGCAAAATGGGTAAAGGTAATAAAAAGTATACATTTCAGCTAAGCAATGAATAAATCTTAGGGATATAATATAGAGCAAGGTGTATTATACTTTTGAAAGTTCCTAAAAGAGTAGATATTAAAATTTATTACAAAAATATTCATATATATAGAATAGGTGTATGTTTGCTGTCATCGTAAACTGTTGAGAATTTTGGGCTGAAAATTGAATGATGAAAGAGAATCAGCTGAGTGAAGCTTGAAGATAAGACTTTACATGTGCTATAATTTAGAATCTGGATGGAAATGTTCAAGGCTTAGAAAGCTGAACTGTATTGGTTTCAGATAGAATTTGAAGAAGCAAAATGTAGGCGATGAAATTAGGGAGCCTTTAGAGATGGAAAGTATTCTTATTTTCACCAGTAAAGAGGGAATCCTCTATTAGAGAGATATTAGCAGAGGAGTAAGTTTATCTTCTATCTTGAAAAGGCCATCCTTTTTTATGATTACTAAGAGGTATGATTGCTCAGTAATGGTGGAAAGCAGGGTCCTGTCACCCAGGTAAGAGGATAGTGACTGGGCTTAGAGACATAGTTTTGGGGATGGATTTAAATTATATTTTGGACCTGTCTCATAAAGATTAAGCTAAATGATTGCCAGTGCTCTTTGTGAATCCCTAAACATAACACTAACTTCCATATAAAAAGTGTGCTGTTCATTGTGTCAATATACAGTAGTCAACTGGTAATTGATTTCACTGTTTCAAGAACATCTTATGATATGTTCATGACTTCTGAAACTTAAGGCAAATTGTGAAAAGAAACAAAGTCTTCCGTGAAATCTCAGGTTATCTTGTAATACTTACAGATTTGAACCTTGGATGCTCTAATGCTGCCTTCAAGGTTCCTTACTTCTGAGAATATAGATGCTTAAATCACAGAAAGGTAGCCTGGGTGAGAGGTGCCCTAGATAAGAAATGTATTAACTTTTTTTAAGTACTACTTGCTTAGGTGAGTGAAACATATTTTTAAAACTAAAGCTGTCATATTTTGTTATTCTTTGATGAAACAATGAAGCAAAAACAAGAATAGTGCTTATACTGGTGTTTTTAAAAGCCAAGAATATGTAGAATGAAGCAATATTTGCCAAGGAAATTATCCTCTCCACAGGGAAGGGGTTAATGTCTTGGAGTGTGTGACCAATATGAAAAGTACTAAGGAGGGTGAGAGATAAGGAATTATACAATGACCTTGGAAGGGCGGTCCAGGAATTCAAGAATCACTGTTGGGATGTAAACGAATCTCAAATCTGTGTTCAAGAGAATTTTCATTATAACTTGGCCTAGCATTTTAGGAGCCCAGCAAAGTAAAGAACCCTTTTTTCCAAAACTTACAACTTTCTGAAATTGTTCTAAATTTGGGTGCTACCCCAGTGAGAATGGTACATATCAAAAAAAGTAGCAACAACAAATGTTGGTGAGGATGTGGAGAAAAAGGGACTCTCTTACACTGCTGGTGGGAATGCAAGATGGTCCAACCATTATGGAAAGCAGTATGGCGGTTCCTCAATCTACTAAGAATGGAACTTCCATATGACCCAGCAATCCTACTCCTAGGAATATACCCCAAAGACACAAATACACTGATTCAAAAGAATACCTGCACCCCGATGTTTATAGCAGCACTCTTTACAATAGGGAAGACCTG
>JAGFMF010011643.1:7510012-7536524 GCA_019455555.1 Galemys pyrenaicus | reverse complement strand
GGTGCACTGGTGAGATGGTGATGGGGAATACATGGGGATTACAATTAATGGCAAGTATATGTAAATTTTAAAATATTTTAATAAAAAAACTGAAAAAAATAAGTTGATTAATTTAAAAAAATAAAAATAAATTTGGGTGCTATAGGAACCCTTCCTTCTTCTACCTCATGTCCCTATCAAAGACTCTAGTCATCAGAATACAGCTTCAGTATGGCAATTATATAATGTTGGGTGATTAAAAAAAAAAAGACTTAAGATCTCCACAGGGTATACATACAGATGAGACTGTAATAAAGGCAAAGGCTATGGCATAAAAGGAGAAAATAAGCCCAGAAGGTCAGAGGGGACTGACACTTCCAGGTACAATTCCCAGGTCCTTTATCTTCTGATCATGAACCACCAGGATATTTTTGCCATTCCTTAGTCTCCAAGGAACCAAGAATTGAGCTTCTTGAGGGGTATTTTCTATCTCACAGTTCAGGTAACTAAAATCAGCCCTTATAAACAAATATACCAGTGAAAACCATCAATCCATACAGTTCCAATAAACAGCATAGACACTCTGGTATAGAATTCCTCTGCAAGAGTTTCAGACTTTTAACAGCATATTATAAATCACTAGCACGTTTCACTTCTGTCTTGGCTAGAAATCAATACCATGGTCCAGGTGCCCTTCAGGATAAGCGTAGAACTATCCAAGATCAAGTGCAAGTTAAGCCTGTCTTCATATGCTCGGAGAATTGAGCCAGATGAAAACATCTAAGAGAACCTAAAGATAGCACAGCACATTCTGTGATTGGTTTTGCCTTCCTCTAAACTAGATGCAACTCTTTGATTAGCTAGAGACATCATTAATGGTTAAGTTTTCAAATTGGAAATCAAAGTTCCTGAAAAGAAGTAATTGGGTCCTGAAGCAGTAAGAATAAATTGAAACAGAAAGTAATAGTGTCTCAGTTAGGATTCCCTAAAATCAGATGCTTAGGTATAAAATATTGGAGAAGTAAAGTCAGTCTGTCTTCATAGAACTGTGGGTGTATGAAATGGGGAAGTAAGGTGAAGCAGAAGAGGTGTCTTGTTACTGCTATGGCCACAGGCACATAATTCCACTGGGTAATTCTGGGAGACAGTATAGAACATACCTTGGATTTATCCTAATTAAGGGCAAGCGCATTGGGGTATGTAACCACTTATCTCAACAGCTTTGGTTGGGAGCTGCTTCCCTTGGTGGAAGTTAGGGATGTTAACTCTGACATTGGTGGCCTGCTATATAAGTGAACCAAAGGGACTCCAGGGGCCTCCCTGGTGGTGCAGTGGTTTAAGCAACAACACTATGAAGCAAACCGCAGCCACAGCAGCATGAGTTTGATCCGTGCCGCTGGCCAGGGAGGTGACCCACATGGCTTGGAACCTCTCCCACTGCTCCCCTCAGCAGTGTGTTTCAGTTGATCTGCCTGTTCTGTTCCCCACTCGGTCTCTGGTGAATCCTGTTATGCCCCATATCTCTGGCCTGTACCCCAGTTCTTGTATGCATAAATAAATAAATCTTTAAAAAACAAACAAAAAACAAAGGGGCTCCAAAAGCCAGAGGAAACCCTCAAGTGATCAGTCCCACATATTTGCCATCGGAAGCTCCCACTAGTTCAGCATGCCCAGAAATGATAAATGTCAATAGAATTTGGGTAGAATAGTTTTTAGTCTAAGAAGTGACAACAGCAATGGTGATCATGGTCCTATTAGTAGCACTATCTTAGTAATCCTCAATCATGTACTAAATGCTTTACATTCATTATTTAATTCTTTTTTAGTTAATAATTTATTTATTTTTCACAATGTTTGCTTTCTTTTCTCAGGTGTAGTCCCCATAGAATCTCCACCACCAATTCACCCATTCAACATTACCATAGTCCCTTGTGTTCTTCCTGCCCTTGCTTTGGTCTCTTTCCCTCCCCATGCCCTGCAGAATGTCTCTAATTTGTAGTTGTTTCTTTATTGTTGTTTGGTTTTATTGTGTTTTTTATTGTTATCATTATTGTTTTTCCCCTTGGTTCCTCTATATTTCTCCTATAAGTGAAACCATCTGATATTTTTCTTTTTCTTCTGATTTACTTCACTGAGCATGATTCATTCTAGCATCATTCATGTTGCTGCAAATGGAATTATTTTTTTCTTTTTTGATTGCTGTATAGTATTCCATTGTGTATATATACTTCATCTATTTTTGGGGAATTTGGGTTGTTTCCATGTCTTGCTTATTATAAATAATGCTGCAATAGACAAAGGGGGAAGTATTTATCATTTAATTCTAACTTGTTAAATATTCACTCTGCCAAGTGGGGGTAGAGAAGATAAAATACATACTTTAGTGCCACCATCTAGTCTTCAATTTATGAGTGAGTAGATTAGATTCAGCAAGATTAACCAAATTCTCTGAACTAATACATGTAGCATTAAGATTTAAATTCTTATTTGCCTCCCAAATCATCCTCTAGGCATCATTGTAATGCTAATTAGCTAACCATTGACATTTTCCTGACAGCCTATTTGTTGAGAAGTTGACAGGTACTCTTTAGATTTGGGGATACAAAATTTTAAAGATTGCCCCAATGTTCAAAGAGCTTGCACATTTGTGGAAGAAAAATATAAGAACGTATGCTGTGGTAGGAGGGCTGTACATGTATGCTGCAGCTATAAATGGAGTCAGGTAACAGAAGATCAGTGGTTGCTTTATAGAAGATAAGCTCACAATTTAATGATTTAAAATAAAATACATTATTGCTCCATGGATCTATGATTGAGTTGAGTTCTTGGCTGGACCAGGTTTGGGTCATCTTAGCTGTGTCCACTCGCCCATCTGCAATCAGCTGATACGTTGGATGGAGGCTGGGTTGTCCTAGAGGACTTCATTCACATACTTGGTAACTGATTAGATGTAGATTGGGTTATTCAGTTCTCTAACAGTCCAGCCTGGACTTTTCCACATAGTGCCTAAGGGAACAAAATTGTGTGAGTCTTCTGGAGGTCTAGGTTTAGAAACGCCCCTTCTCCTGTGTTATATAGGCCAAGGCAGATCATAAGCCAGCTTAAGGGATGTGGGACTAGACTCCATCTCTTGGTGGCAGGTTCTTAAAAATAATAAAAAGGTCATTCACATAGAAGTGAAAGATGTATATGCTATCTAATGAGAAGAAAAACTCACAGGAGGAGTAGGGGTTCCCCAGCCAAATAAAGAGGGAATAATATTTAAGAACAGGAGGATGGTCTGTATTGAAAGGAGCATGGCCTCCATGATGCTATCAGGTAACTTGGAATGAGGTTTGAGTGGCAGGGAAAGAGATGAGCAAACACATGAGAAAGTAAGATCAAAGGCTAGAATGTGTAAATGTACTGAATTCAGGAGAATGAAAGCTAACTTGCAGACACAATAATGTGTATGGAAAAGTGTTAAGCAAATGGGAAGGTGAATAGGGTCAGATGAATAAATGGTTGGGTGGACAGATTGCTGTAACAATACAGTCAACAAAATTATAAGATTCTCCTCTTATGAAAGGTTTAGAGGATTGTATTTATTTCAAAAAGAGGGTGGCAGAGAAGGAAAGAAATATTTTGATGGGTGTTTGGAGAGAAACATGACTTAAGAGTGGACCTGAGTGTAAGTGTTTTACAGCATGGCTGTATTTGTGACTTCAGGGAGATAATGCGATAAGGCAGGTTATGTGATAGAAACTTTCTGGGATGTACCTTCCATGAATGTACGAATTATCATTTACTTTTTTAGAGTATGGCCCCAAACGCTGTCAAGCCCAGTTTCTGGGACAGGTTTCTACAAGGCATTTGGGCCCCACGGACATTAGGGGTGAATTTATAGAGATCTGTGCCTGTGTGTCACTTGAGGTAGGGGTGTGTGTGTGTGTGTGAAATTGTAATTTTCAGTTCATGGATTTCTTCATTCTGAGACTTAATTGTGTAAGTGAAAGAGCAGCCCTGTTCTACTTTTATTCTTCTCCTGGGGCTGTGTTTTAAGTATGGGACTCTCCCAAGTCCCCAGGTACAGTGAATTCTAGTGTGAAGCATTACAGCCTTAAGCGCTTAACACCCTCTAGCTTCACCAGCTCCTTGGAGTTAGAATAGAAACTTGACTGTGGAAATAAATGCTGGTAATACCCACAAATGGAAAACCTAACACAAAAAATTCTGACCCTTTGTGGTTTGGGGAATATGTTATATTCATTCTTCTCTCCCAATATGATTCTTTGTTTCCTATTTTTAAAATTTGAGGTAAAGATGGAATTTTTTAAATAACATAGCCAAAGGGTGAGGGGAACTCACAAAATTGATAGCAGAGATACAGAAGCCAATGAACACTCTGGGCAACTTATAGTTGGTCATTTTTTTTTTCCTTTGGGGAACTGGTTCCTCCCCATCCCATTTCCCTACCTCCTTTCCAGTGGTAAGCTAACTGTGTGTCTACCATCTACCATTCCCTTGCGTAAAAGAGATAAATTGGGCCAAACATGATTACATCCCTAGATAGTGTTTTATTAATTTTTGCTTCCTTTTGTACTTTGCAATAATGACGTCATGATCATAGAGTCTACAGATTTACTCATTACATTGGACATTTGTTTCTAAGATCCACCCATGTCACATATAGCTATAGAGTTCATTTTCTCAACTAAATATTGCATTGTGTAAAAATATCAATTTATTCTCATGGGTTGACATTTCTGTTGTCATTTTTTTGCATTTTCTGCTATCGTGAACAGAGTCAGGGTTCCATATGAAGGAGCTAATTGTTATGATGTGAGATATGTAGGTGCCAACTATCCCAGTTCGACTATAACTTGGACTTTATGTGATGCAGGATTTTCAATGCTAAACAACACAATTTCTGGCAAACTGGTATGAGTGGTTACCTTCAATGTGTACATGTTCAGCTTTACAACATAATACTAAACTCTTTCCCAAAGAGACAGTAGGAATTTACACTTCCAGTCAGCAGTAAATGAAAATTCCCCCTGAGACCCATTCTCCCAATGCTTGGTATTCTCAGTATCTTAATTTTTGCCACTCAATTGAGTATGAAATGGTATCTTGCCATGATTTGAGTTCTCTGGTTTCTAATGAGGTTCACTATCTTTCCATGTGTTATTCTCTATTTGTGTTTTCTCTCCTGTGAAATGTCTTCCATATCTGTTATTATTTTTCTGCTGGGTCACTTTGTTAGACACATCTTATGCAGCTCTTCAGATTTTCTTGGCCTTAACAAGAAACAGGATTTGTCAACAGTAGCACTAATGATATTTTGGACTGAATAAGTCTTGTGGGTGATCACCATGTGCTTATTTGTTTAGTAGTATCCATGACCTCTGCACATTAGATACCAATTACTCTCAGTTGTGACAACAAAAATGCCTCTAGATAAAAATATCACTAGTTAAATGTCACACTGGGGCAAGAACTGTACTTAGCTGAGAGCTTCTGACCTTGACCCTTAGTAACTTGCTCCTTTAGAAGAAAGAAGGCTGTAACACAGATAATTTTCTCTCTTCTCCTTTTGTCTTATTCTAAGATATTTGTCCCTGTACACTCTATTTAGAGATTTCCCATATCACTTAGCAGACACATTTGCTGGGCTACTGGCTATGTTTCTTCATGGTTTATGGGAATGCAGTGGCCGTAACAGTAGCATAGCACCTTGTCTAGATCCTACCTGCCTCACTTCCTTTCTTTTGTCTCTCCTGTCTTGGGATTGCATGTTCCATTGAAAGTATTAGCTTCTGATGCTTGTGTAGGGCCAGTTTCCTAGGGGAACTAAACTAAAGCAAGTGACTATAGAAGAGATGCTGTATAGGTAGGATATTACTGATCTGTCTAATGGCAATACAGACCACTCTTTTGGTGATAAACTAAAATAAACATATACTTTGGTATGCAATAGCACTGCAGTTCTTTAAGCTCTTACTTGTAGTAAATCAGAATGTGACACAGATGGAGGGTCAAGTATTGGGAGCTCTGGTAGCTATAGCATGAAATCATAGTCATGTGGTTTGTGCCACATGGGGTGATGACTTTTGACCTGACAAAAGAAAATGTTCAGCTAAGTGCGGTTAGTTGCCAACTTAAGGCAGATTCTGAAAATCAGAGGGTATCTATGGTAATTTTAAAGACTTACCTTTGACATTGCAAGGCAGACTTTGATGAAATTCAGGCCAGGTTCTGATATAAGATTGGCAGAGCTGGAAAGAAGTCTAAATATATGTTGTGAGGTCTCCGATTTGAAACTCAGAGCCCTGTCAAGGATGCTAATATCTGGGTGTCTTCATTTGAATGAATAAGCTTGATAACTCTGAACCATCTAATATTATGAACCCTTTACCAAGCTTACACATTTACACTCACAGATAGCAAAGGAATTATGAGTTACTTCAGGCTCTTCTTTATACTAGTTTTAATTGTCTTCTCATTCTATACATAGTTATTTTGGGTTTATTTGCTAGTACTTATGCATGAAATACAATGGGTACAGAAAGCCACTAATTTTGTCAGCTGTTATTCAAATGATATTTCTGCTAGTGTGTTAATATTTGATTTTTGATGATAATATGTAAAAATCCATAGGACATAAGCAAGGAGTTTTTTTTATGGCGAATATTGCTTTGCTCCGTCTAAGAGTCAGGAAAATTTCATTCTTCTCCCAAAGTTTAATTCTAGGTTCCATCTCCTAGACTTAACCTCTGCTTTGATTTTAATGAACTATAGGGGTTTGTTCCCAGATACTTTGCTAGGAAATGAAGGCTCGGTCTCCATATTGATGTTGTTATTGCCATATTCCCTTAGTAGTATCCTGCATTTTTCAATAGTTTATGTAGGTTCTATGATTTAATTTCTCTGCCATTATTTTGTTGATGCAGAGTGTGCTCAGATATTTCCTTTACTGTCTAGTGAGCCTAGCAAAAATTGTCATTGAAAAATGTATGCAGTATATATTAATATTTTAGCATAAGGAAGCTTGCAATTATCTAGTCTGCATACTACCAAAATGAAATAACGTTGGCTCCCTACTAATATCTTTGGCAGCATGAAAATGACTGAAAGCTGTCAACAACTGTCCAGTGCACCAATCAATATGGAATTGAGTTTGGTCCAGGAAGTATTTAACTGAATGGATCAGAGGCTGTTTTTCTCATCCTTTGTCAAATATCCGGCTCACGTGGTTAACAGGTGTCCATCAGAAGACTAGGCCTGTGGGTGTATATCCTGAGCAAAGTTTATCTAGCTGGAAGAAGCAAGCTCAGCTGGCTCTCCTCCTATCCATTTAACTCATGAGTTTAACATATTTTAAGCTGTACCTCCTATTTCAACCATTTCTTGGAAACAGGTTAGTATGAAATACTGTTTAGAAAGATGGACATGCCTTTCCAAGTTTGATATGTAAAGAGACATTTCTATCTACCCAGAATACCCTCATCTTTGGAATTGCCAAGTCCCTGGACATGACTGACTGGCCATGATAAAGCAGGATTCTCATGCTGACATTATAGGTTTTCACACTACAGAGCGGTATGAAAAGTAATAAGTGACAGTGGGAATATGGAAACAGGGAACCTGTGCCTTCCTAGATTCAGTGGCCTCCTACTTCATCCATTCTGTTGTTACTCTATAGAATTATAGGTCAAGTTTACCAGATGTTTCAGTTTTTTTAAGAGAAGCTTAAAAGCTGGATTTTTCTGATATGAGTTCTCCCAAATTTTAAAAATTGGCTTATTAAAAGCAAACAAAAATATGGAAACAACAAAGAACCTGATTGTTCAGGGAATCAAAACCCTGTTTGTAGGCAACCTTCACACTGAGTCTAGCATGCAGACAGTTGAAATAAATAGCATGTAGCTTGAGATTGAGGAGTTTTCAAAAAATAAATCCTATCTATGTGGATATTTGATTATTTTGTGTCAAAAGAAATAACTTTCCTGTCTTGCTTATTTGCTTTTGCCTACTGTTTTTTTCCCTCCCTCAGGATTTTTCCCTCTAGTCAAATTTAAATGCCCACTAGACACTGTATCAAATAAAACTGCACACACCTCAAGGATTCTGTATGTGTGTATAGCATGAAAGTATTTCATAATCTCAAAGCTACATTATAATCTAATAATATACCCCCTTACTTGCATCCAAGGAAAATTAGCACATAATGGATCTATTCATAACCCCAAAGTGGAAATAAGCCATGTTCAACAAATGAATAAGTAAATCTTGCTTTATTCCTTCAGTGGGATACTGTGAATAAAGTGAACAGGATTGAAGTACACAGCAGCACGGATGAATCTTACTGTTATTATACTGAGGAAAAGAAACCAAACACATATGCACACATGCATAAGAAGTGTGTATGATTCCATTTGACATGTGGAATTTAACAACAAGCAAACTGAATGGATGGTGATAGAACTCCTGAGACACATGGGAGCCTTCTGGAGTAATGGTCTATCTCTTGATCCAGGGAGTGACTTATGGGTGGAAAAGTTGAGATTTCTGCATTCTATGTGCAGTAAGATAAAGAAATGAGCAGCAGTGGTTGGTGCCTTGAGTTAATTTTCTAGTTTTGCAGCTCAGGAATAACCTCTGAGGTGTTACAGGTGTGAGAGAACTAGGTGCTGGAAGGCTAATCCTTCCAGCATGAGGTGTTTCTGTGCAAATACACATTGATGATCCTTCCCCATGTAGCACAATAATCCAGACTCCAGGGACCTACTGTATTTCCCCACTGTAAAATACAAGTTCCTTTAGCCAGCATAGATTTTTTTATAAAACCCACCAAGCTAGAAAGAGTGGCATTTTAGGGGGCATTACTTTGATTTTCCTGACCCTCATCTCTTTTAGGTGTCCCAAGCTTTGCACAGTTTTTTAAAATGCATTACATAGTAACCTTTTGCCCTTTATTCATAAGTATGCTATTTATTTCAAGTTTCCAAAGGAATAGACTTAGGGGAAGAAAATGTAATTCCAGTTTCTTTCTGTACTAGTAGAAATTTGTGTTATAATACAGATTGTTTCTTCATGCCCCAGGGACTGGTAAGTTCAGCCCTGACAGGAAGTAATGGAGAAGGACCTCAAAGAGTTCCCATTTGGTATATATGTATATGTATATATACATAATATATATTCACATAATATATATACATAATATATACATATTCATATACATACACACATATACAATGGAATACTATTCAGCAATCAAAAAGGTGAACTCATGCCATTCACAGCAACTTTATTGAATTAAAAGAGATTATGCTTAATGAAATAAGAATGAAAAAGAAAATATTGGATGGTTTCACTTATAGGAGGAATTATAGGAGAACCAAATGAGGGATCAGGAAAATAGTAATAATTAATAACCAAAATTAACAGCAGCTATAAATCAGAGACATTCTTCAGTGGAGTGGTAGGGAGAGAGGTCAAAATGGTAGGGATAAGCACAAGGAACTCTGACAATGGTGCACAGGTAAACTTGTGGTAGACATTTTACGGGGACTACACCTGAGAGGAGAAAGCAAGCTTGTACAAAAATAAACACTGATGTAAAATATATATAAATAAATTTTAAAAAATAAAAGACCTCCCGGTCTATTTTATTTGTATCTGCTCTGCAGAATAGAAAGTGGGCCAAGGAGAAATAGCCTGTGGTGGAAACCAAAGGAATAGCAAAAGTGGAAGCAGACACTGAACCCATAAGCCAGGAAAGGACTTCTGATAGTACAGATCAAGAATGTGTATTCCAAACTCTGTGAGGGTGATAGTTGATACAATAACAAGAACTTGGAGGCAGTTTATAGACAATGTTTTATTGTAGTAATGTTGCCATAACTTGAAAAAATATATACTAATGCCAGAATAATTGTAGTAAAGTTGGACTGTTCTAGGTAAAAATATATATATATACATATATATATATAGTTTAAAAGCTTCCCTTTTAAGTAGAGCTATTATGTCTCATATGTGCTAAGCACTAAAATAGGTGTGGAGTAGATATTAAAATATAATCAAACTGAGTGTATACCATGATTCTAGCCTTTAGGAAGCCAGAGTCTATCCAAGAGGAGAAAGCTTGCAAAATGCGATAGTGCAAAAAAGAATAAATGAAAGGCATTTTATCAGCAAGCATTGAGTTGAGTAGGATAGATTCCTGGTGATTGGCACCATAGAGGAGACTCAGTAAACCTTGCACTTCTGGGGAGCCTTTCTGGGAGAGGAAGACTTTAACCTGGATGGAGGATACTGGGGGAATCTCTGAAAGCAGTTGGGGGCAATCTATATACTTAAACACAAAAAATGGGTCAGGTTTCTTAGCTGTGATAAGAAGAAAGAGAGAGAAAAGGATTGTAAGTAGATTTTTAAAGGATTAACTTTTTTCTTTCAACAGATATTGAGCATCTCTAATGTAAAGGCCAATGTTTTAAATGCCGGGGATTCAGATGTAAACCCTATTCCCTACCCCAGAAAAAAAAAAAAAAAAACTTTACCTTTATAAAGTTTGCACTTAAGTATCTTTAAGATGTTTTAAGAACTCCCCTTAAAATCTTCATCTCCTTTAAATGAACTTTTAAATGGCAAGGAATATTTTGGAAAGAAGGGAGGTGCTACTTGTAAAAATGAAAAACAGAGGACCTTCCTGGTGGCACAGTGTTAAAGACTTAGCACTATCAAGCTATCACCAGCTACTGAGTCATCAGTTTGATCCTGCAGCCAGGGAGCTGAGCCACATGATGGTACAACCTGCTGCTCCCCTCAGCAGTGTATTTCAGTAGATCCACCTGTTCTGCTCCCCGCTCTGTCTCTGGTGAATCCTCTCATCACTCCCCACAACTCTGACCTACTTGTATGCATAAATAAATAAATCTTAAAAAAAAAAGAAGAGTGATTTAACTCATTTTGTGTTAATAAGATAACCCCAGCAATTGAACTAACTGACCTTCCTAAATCAGATTCTGAGTCATGGTGACGGGGTTTATCAAATATTCATTCATTCAAAAAATATTTCTCAAGAAATTACCAGGTGCCTGGCATTGTGCCAAACTGGGGATATTACAATGAAAAACACAAGGAAAGCTCCCTGTCTCCAAGGAAGCATTAATCTAATAAAACTGGGTCTTTCAAAATCATGGGTCCTAAGCCAAAGAAATGAGCATTATTTTTTTTAAAACCAGAGATGTTCTTTAAATACCTCTTTATATATTCACTTTATTCATACAGGGGAAAATAGTTATTTATTTGCTTTTTTTTCTCTAATACAATTTCCTTGTTCTGGTTATTACTGTGTGGGCTCAAGTCTTTGCTTCTGCAGATTTAATAGATGCTTGTGGCAACTGGGAATCATCAGCAATCAAAACAGAAACTTTCTCCCACATGTCTGTCACAGAGAGGAGACCATCTATCATGCCTTGAGAGGTCTTGTTAGGAATGTGAGATGAAAACTTGACTGTAGATGATAAAGTCCTCCCAAAAATGCTTCTGTTTCACTAAGACAATATATTTATAATGTAATACTGAGTTGATATCACTATATAATGCAGAAGTAACTGTGTTATTCCCAGGGTTCTAGAGCATGCATGGAAATATTACTTTAATATTAAAATACCATATAAATATTAATAAACATAATAAATATTAAAATATATTATTCTATTGCATTATATTTCTACATTACTAATCCCTACCCCCAGAGATTCTGATTAAAAAGTCTGGGGTGAAATAAAGATTGCATTTCTAGTAATCCCAAAGATACCTGTGCAGATGGTCTAGTGGCTATATGCTGAGAGAGAAGAATGCTATTTGAAAAGGAGAGAACGTCTGAACAGCTGTTAACCTGTTCTCCTAAATCATGTACAGTGTAAACCAATGTTACCTTAACTTAAAAAATAAATAAAATGAAATGTAAAAGAGAGAGAGAGAGAGAACAGCATGAGAACCACTATGCCATTCATTAAGTATGTGGTTATAATATGAATATAAAATTGACTGATCTGTAGCTATATAAATTATTTACAAGGGGAGTCGTGTTACTGTCTATGACTGAATCCTAGTCAGTCATATGGTAGCCACTGGCCATATGTGGCTCTTAAGCCCTTGAAAAGTGTCTAGCACCACGTATTGAAACAAAAATATTTTTAAGCTTTTATTCTAAAAATTGTTATTAAAATATATTCATTTAATTTTTTAAAATGTTAATGTGGCTACAATATTAAATGAACAGATATAGATTTCATTATATTTCTCTTTAAATAAATTTAATAATAAAAATTTTAACTTAAAATATATTTGAATTTTAAAATAAATTTAATAAGTCTTATAATAAATTACATTGTATTTCATAGATGCTCATCTATGGAGCTTTTCTAATATGTATGCTGAAGGTTTGGGTTTTCTTTAAGAATTTGGAATTTCTTATACAATTTAAGAGTTACTAGCAGAAGAAAAAAGGATTGTATTTTCTTTGTAAATAAGTGGACATGCTTTTCACCATTTTTATTCAGTTGTTCAAGATAGTATTCACCAAAAGACCTCTTCAGTAGATACTTGACCATTGCCATGTCTTAGTTAATGCAACAGTTAGATCAGTTTCTCCTAAAGTTTCTTTAGTTTCTTAGAGTGAAAAACTGTTCTCCCTTAGAAGGAAAGGCTATTAAAGACTTCTTTGCTCTATTGGGACCATAATTCAATAAATATAAGTCAATTACAGATGGTTTGTTAATGTAAACTTAAGAGAATATGTTCACGTCCTTGGTGGAAATGACTCTTAAGACACAGAAAGTAACAAGCTCTATGAGAAGGTAGCTAAATTCAGCTATTATTATGTTCATGTGTTCATCAGAAGCATATCTAAAAAGTGGAAAGAAAACCCTTGCGCCACCAGGGAAGGCCCTATTACCTCAAATAACTTTTAAAAATAAGTCAGTAGGGGCTAGTGCAAGGGGTTAAGCACCATACTATGAAGCATCCACAGCCACTGCAGTAAGAGTTCGATACCCCGCCAGGGAGCAGACCCACCTGGTGCAGCAAACCTCTCCTGCCTCTCCCGCTGCTCCCCTCAGCAGTGTATTTCAGTTGATCTGCCTGTTCTGTTTCCCGATCTGTCACTGGAAAATCCTCTCACACCTCTGGCCTGTACCCCAGTTCTTGAATGCATAAATAAATTAATCTTTATTTTTAAAAAAGGTTATTTGAGATAATATTGTTTTATATCACTGTATATGATTCAGAGGAATAAGCTCACACCTCCTCAGATGTCTGTCACCTCACCTCACCCACCCAGAGTACCCATACTGCTTTAATGTACACCATTTTCAAATGCCATAATTACACCTTTGCAAAGTTTGGACCTGGGTGTTTACAACTGTCACAGAAGGCATCAAGAGTGCTTAAGAACTGAAGTAGTATTTAATGCATAATTTTTCTCTTCTAAAATAACTAAATGAATGTGGTTGAATCAGCAGCTTTAAAAGTATCAATGAGTTGGAAGTTGGAATTCCTTTAGTATTAAATACCTTCTTTATTACCTGATAACGTATCCACAGATCTAGCCTAACTGCCAATTAAAATAAAACTATGATTGACCCTTCCCATGATCCATAGATTAATTCCCATACAAGCAGGTGAAGATGGATACTTAACACTCCTATACTGTACTGTTCTGGGAGTGTATTTACATTTTATTATACAAGATGTAATACAAGTGACTTAAGAAGGTGAATGCAACCATGATCTTTAATCTCCTTGTTGCTTTCACACAATAAATGTGGTGTTAGTGTTTCCTGACATTAGCATCAAGCTAGAAGCAATACTGGTGAAACAGGTCCTGTTACTTGACTGTTTCCATTTTACATGAAAAGATTTCTATTGTGTTCAACAACTCTATTAGAATGAGTACTTGCTCAGGGTTAATTTTCTGGAAAAAAGAATGCCTTATAAGCAAAATTTGAATGATGAGTGATGAGGATAAGCTCAGTGATCCCTAGGAACATGCACATTTATTTTTTTTCTTGAGATAACATTAACTTACAATATTGTTGGGACTTTGGAAGTATCGGTTGCTCTGACCCCCAGTCAATTATCATTTTTTTTTAGATTTATTTAATTATATTTGACATCATTTGTAGTCCCCACGGATTCCCACCACCATTTCACGAGTGCACCATCACCTCAGTCCCTCGTGGTCCTTCTGCCCTCATCCCCGTCTTTGCCCTCCCCTCCCTGCCACCTCCGCTGTGGTCCCTTTGGTTTATCTTTGACCTCTTGGTGTGGTTGAGTTTTTTTCTTTGTTTGTTTGTTTGTTTGTTTGTTTTTGGTTGTACTTGCCTGTTTCCTTGAGCTTACTCTTCTTTTTGTTGTTGTTGCTGTTGTTCTTTCACATTCCTCCTAAAAGTGAAGCCATCCGATAGTTTTCTCTTGCCTTCTGACTTGTTTCACTGAGTATAATTCCTTCTAGCTCCGTCCATGTTTCTATAAATGGCCCTAGTTTCTCGTTTTTGCCAATCAATTATCTTAACTGTAATGCACCCACTGCCAGTTCACCCATAGTCCACTGTCATAGTCCACTGTGCTCTCTTCCTTCTTTGTTCTCACCTGTCTCCCATCACCTCCCCTGTTTTCATAGGTGTCCAACAGGATTGAAACCCAGTAACCCACAGCAGTCTCTTGCTCATTAACTTAGCTCGCATTGCCAACCTTCCTTCCCCTGAATAACATCCATACTTCCCTGCCATTGCTTCCTAGGACTACCTCGCACATAAACTTGACTCAAATCCTGTTCTCAGAGTCAGTCTTCTGTAACTCCTTTAAAAAAATGGCATGATGTACATTACCAGTGTTGTACTGCATCAATGTTGTGCTGGAAATGAGCCATCAACAGTATTAAGCAGTAACTCTAAGACCCCATGCAGGTGCCTTTTACAATAGATGCCAAGCAAGGCAACCTTTCACAGGACTCTGGCTGCCATTTTGATTCCCTTTCCCATGACCACAGCTCCCCACTGTCTACAGAGGCAGATCTACTAACAATTTTTCTATCAACTGATCTCAGTGAGTCATTTATAAAGAGTTACCTATTTATATGCTACATTTGACTGACTAACTGGGCAAAGGGGACAGGTTTTTTTTTTTTTTTTTTTTTTTTGTGCTATTGCAGAGATCTAGAGTACAGTGTCTTGTCCTCAAAAACAGATGTTATGGGGGCCCTCCCTGGTGGCGCAGTGGGTTAAGCAACGCACTATGAAGCAAACCGCAGCCACTGCAGCACGAGTTCTATCCCTGCCCCCGGCTGGGGAGGGGACCCACATGGCCCAGCAGACCTCTCCTGCCTCGCCCGCTGCTCCCTCAGCAGTGTGTTTTGGTAGATCTGCCTGTTCTATTCCCCACTCTGTCTCTGGTGAATCTTCTCACCCCCCACACCTCTGGCCTGTACCCCAGTGCTTGTATGCACAAATAAACAAATATTTAAAAAAAACACAAATGTTATGGGTGGATGTCTATTTATAAGCTTCATCTAAGATCTTCTTGCCCCCTAGCCAGTTGGGCAATCAGTCCTCCACAGCAATGTCCTAGAAACTCATGTGTTCTAGTTCTCCCTACACATAATTGTGAACATGCATACATGTATGTCTGCACAGGAATTCAGAGATGCCCAAGAAAGATTTGACTGTTAAATAATTTTTGTCACTCGAAATTCCACTGTCCTTCAAACCCAAGTGATGGTCATGGGGTGCAGCTCACTGCAGTGAGGGTTCGATCCCTGGTCAGGGAGGGGTCACACATTGCGCAGCAGACCTCTCCTGCCTCACCCGCTGCTCCTCTCAGCAGTGTGTTTCGGTTGATCTGCCTGTGCTGTTCCCCACTCTGTGGTGAATCTTCTCACCCACCCCACTCCACCCCCGCACCTCTAGCCTGTACCCCAGCTCTTGGACGCATAAACAAAAAATCTTTTAAAAGAATTATTTTGGGTGAAAACATAGACTCTGAATAATGCACTTATCTAGTTCAGGTTACCAAAGTTAGTTTTTCAAGTCAGTTTTCAGGATATTCCTTGCCTATCAGAAGTTTTATTGCTAGGTTCCAAATCATTAAATACTTGAAGCATAATTGCTGGAGAAGGAGGTAATTGTTGGCTTGGTGAAGTTACAAGGGAACTTAGGGAACTCAGGAGAGAGTTAGACTGCCAGATATAGACACAAAGGAAGACGAGGGGGAAAGGAGGAGAAACAATTAAGAGTCTGTTTGAAATCAATTGAGTGTCCATCTGCTATTGAACTCCATCCTTACACTGATTACAGGTAATTGGTATTTGGCTGAGTAGATAATGAGGCTGGCCACAGAATGAAAGGAAGCGAAGGATGGGTGAATTTCTCCTGCATCCTGATTTCCTCCTCTTTCTGAAGTCGAGTTGAGGGCTCGGATGTGGCAGACAGAACCTCCCACAGCTTCTGAAAGGGGAGGGTGCTTACAGAGCAGTGACACGTCCTGACTCAGAAAACAAATGAAGCTGTACCTGAGGAGAGAAATATTCAACTGCAGACCTTAATTATAAGAAACAAAGGCAATAAAGGCTCATGTTTCTTTGGGAACAGTGAAATATCACTTCAATGCAAATGAAGTTGTTAGTCTGAGGGAACTATTTTCTAACAATCCAGAATGTACAGACTTGGTGTTGGAACTGAGCCTGCATTGTCACCACACCCCCAGAGATGGGACTGTGTCTATACAGCTGTGCTTGGACCCAGCTGAGGCTCTCATCGCCTGCTAATTGTCACTTTATAGGGCTGACTGGCGAAATGAGTACTTACAACTTCACACTCATTTTTACCAGACACTGTCCTAAATCATTTCCTTTGATCACACTTAACAGTAACCTCCATGGTATTTGACTGACGAGGCATAGAGATCCAAAGTTGAAATGTTTCTGTGCCCCTGACACTGCTTACTCCCATCTTGTACCCTCACTTCCTCATCCTCTATCTCCTGATGTGTGGGAAGGGACCATCAGCGGCCCCCAGATTCAGCCTGCAGCTAGCTTTGCTGGGAGAATAAGACCAGGGCCATCGCTAGACAGCTGAGGGGGCTGTCAGCACCAGGGAAGAGGCCCTAAAGAGCAGAGCTTTGTCCTGACCTGAGACATGAACAGCCAGTAGAAGCAGGAGCAACAGAGTCAGGGCTGGTTATCAGTCTAGCAAACAGCATCTTCCCTCTGTCCAAAAGGCCTGGGGTTGTCCCAATTTCTCTTTGAAGAAGCTCCTCAAGTTCAAAGAGAATACTCTGTCTTCTAAATGACACAAATCATGTGTGGGAGACAAACAAGAATTTTCATTTTCACTCTTCATGGACATCTCAGGAGAAGTCTAAGTCATCAGCTAGGTCTGCATCTTTACCCATTGCTTGTCCTTGGTTTGTGCCATATCTGTGCTCCAGTCAGCTTTACAAGCTCCTGGCACCCCAAAAGGCATCAACCTCTCGCTTACCTTGGTGTCACTCTAAATACTTGGAACACCCTTCTCCCAATCCCTGTGTCCCAGCCTCTCCACCCCCCCCCCCACACATGCATGTCATCTCAGTTCAGACTTCTTTGATACAACCCTTAATTCTGGAATGGATAAACTCTCTCACTCTCTCACACATACACCACCTCCCCATGCTGCTTTTCATCCAAGTACTTGTCACACTCGACTTCAATTATCTATTTGTCTGACTGCACATGAGAACAAAGACCCTTTTATATGCATCAGTGCATTCTCAGTGCCTGGTGCTTGGTGGACACTGCATAAGTGTTCATTGAATGGATAAGTGAACACACCTTAGTGACACGAAAATGTGTTGAGCCATATCTGGAGCCATAGTTTGCATTATTTGAAGTTAATCACCATATTTTTATGTCTAACCTCATGCTGTTGAAAAACATAAAACCTGGGGAAACTCTGACTTAATAACTATCCAGAGTAACCTCTAGATGATGAGAATCATGTAAAGTAATATTTTCAGTATGTAATGGAGGAGATCAGAATTCAAATGGCCTTGTAAAATTGGAGGTGTCAGGATAAATCCAGTAAAGAAAAGCATAGGGAGTCTTGATTGGAGAGGAGAAATAGTTTACAACTGAGATGGAAAATGATAAACTACAGGTAAATGTGTCATTCGATAATATCCAGGAGAGGTGATGGCTGAAGCTTCCCTAGAATTAGAGGTGTGGCAGCACATCTAAAAGGACTTGATGGGCCCTGGCTGGTCTCAAGCACTGCCATATGCACTGAACCTTTCCATTTGCTCCCAGCTTCCAATTTGTTCAGGTTGGGAGCTGAGGAATATCTTTCCACTCTGAACAAGCTATACATCCTGGGGACAAGATAGGTTGGCAGTTCCAGTGAATTAAAACCCCTAAGAATAGAACTCTACCCATCGATCTCTCTGGAAAGGATAGCCCCTTCACCCCTTAGGTAGCAATTCAACATGTTTTACACCATTTTTCAGAAATCCCCAGCAGGATTGAGCTCAGACACACACCGGCAATGGACTAATTAGCTCACTCTTCATCAGCTGTCTTCCCCTCCCATAGCATTCTCTACCTCCCTATCACAGGCCCCAGTACTTCCCAAATAAACCCCTTACACTCAGTCCTTACCTCAAGACCTGCTTCAGGGGAAACCTCTGAGTTCAAGAATTCATCAGTCAGGGTACAGAAATGAACGCCAGTACAACCCAGATAGTTGGAATGCAAAGGGTGCTTACAGGGGTGCAAACAGGGTTAAGGAAGCAAGCAAAAGATGGCAAGACACCCGCTCTTCCATACCCCCACCCCCAACTAGCAACAACAGGAAATCTACACTGTTTCTGGGTCTGAGGGGCAAAGGGGTACAAGTGTGACTTCCAGACACTGTGATCATGGAGGGGTGCAGCAACCTTGGGAGACAGAGTGCCAAAGCAGGAAAGGATAAGGAAAGAAATAGCCAAGCCTGTTTCCTCCTGCCCTCACATCATCTGCCAGTGTCTCCCCCTAGTGTCCACACCCACCAAACACCAGTCACCAAGGAAGTCTAGACCAAGGAGTCCACATGGGCCTTTGAGAGCATAGAGAAGGGCAGATGCTGAATTTGGCAGAGTGCATAGGGAATAAATGGCCCATATGGTATTCCTATGTATCACATCAGACTCTTGACTCCTGATGATAGCATGTCAGATTCTAGATTCTGTTACTGAAGCACTCTGAGGGCTGTTCTTAGCCACTATAGAGATGATTAAAAAATAAAGCAATGAGAAACATTAAGAAAAAAATCAAGGCTCATTTGACTCAAAGAGCAGACAACTGAAAGATCATTAATATTGTTCATTGCATGTAGCAACACTTTGCTAACCCAGAAGATGGGTTCCAACATAATAGATTCTTTAATCAGAAAGTTTGAAGGCTGGGATGGAAATAATGCAGGCAAAATGGGGTGGCATTTCAGAACATACACGATGCAATTTACAGATTGAATGTCCAGTAAATAAGTTGTAGTAGTACAAACAGCTGACATTTACTGAGTCCTGGCTGGATACCATGTTATGAGCACCCGAAGTATTACCTCTTGAAATCTTTAAGCCCAATTACATAGATAGCATTGTCCCCCACCTTGAATTCTTCGCTGTAAAAAAAAGTACCTCAGATTTGCTGGTTTACACAAAACCAGTTTATTGACTCACACAGTTCTAGGGGCTCAAAGTATCCAAGAGAGGGTTGTTCCTTTGGAGAGCTATGAGGGAGAAAGCTGTTTCATGGCTCTCTCCTAGATTCTGGTGGCTTGCTGGCAATCTCTAGTATTCCTTAGCTTGCAGGTCTCTGCCTTCATCTTCACAGTGTCCTCCCTGAGAATATGTGTGTGTGTGTGTGTGTGGCTATGTGTGTGTATGTGTATGCAATCTTGCCCTTTGATGAAGGAGACCAGTCATATTAAATTAGGGTTCATTCTGATGATTCCATTTTAATGAATACATCTTATTTCCAAATATTCTGAACATTGAAAATGAAGACTTTGACATCTGAGTTTTGGGGATGGGGGAAATTTTAACCTATAACACAACACATGGTCAGATGAGAAAACCGAGTCAGCAAGAATTTAAACAATGAAGGTTTACCCAGTTAGAAAATGCTTAAAAAATAGCCAGTGTATTTGAAGCAGCATGTGTTTGAGCCCAAGATCAGCGGGTGGAAATACAAGGAAAGAGTTGGAGAAGATTAGGGAGATAATAATAGGTCCTTTTGATCCCCAAGAAGGGCTGGAGGGAGAGCATGTGTGTGTACCTCCTGAGATGTTGGGGCTGGCAAGGGTCCCAGGAAATGGAAGAAAGTCAAGTTAGATTCTCTGTACAGCAGCTGCCTTCCCCACTCCAAATGTCCCTAAATTGTCATTAGGTCTGCCTGCCAGCCAGCCAGCTTTTAGTCATAAGAAATTCTGCCTATGTACTGGAAAAGGAGAAAATCTCCATTCTTAAGAGGTCTGAATATATTAATTCCCAAATAAAGAAGCACTCCACATGGATGAGTGTAGTCAGCTCTGCTGTTAGTTTTTGTTGTTGTTGTTTTGTTTTTTGTGATGGACTGGAAAACAGACATATTTATAGAAAGCAGCAGAGACCATTCAGAACACAGTGTGGCCATCCTTGGGAGGAGGGGTGAGGGCAGGGAAAGGAGTCAGCACATCACCTTAGCCAACTAACAACCCCAATTTCATGATAAAGACAACTGATCAATTATCAGTAGCTTCCTTTCTTAGCATTTCCCCAACCTGAAAGCTTTACGTGAAGGATCCATGCCTTAGGGATTTATCTTTAGTACCTTCTGATTTAGTCAGAGTAGGCTGATCACTGGAACAGCTTCTTAACTATTCTCAGCCATTTAACTATTAATAAATAGGTGTTTCTTCTTCCTGTCCCAGCCCCATGCAGGAGTACTGGTCAGCAGCCTACCACAGATTCATGTGGGAACCAGAACCTCTAGGGAGTTTTCTAGATTCCATGAGTATCCAAGTGGCAGAGACATGAACTGAACTAGGCTGTCTGTTTCCAGGGAGCAAAGGTGCTCTTAACAGCCTGAGGATTCTGGCTCACTGCTGTAACACAAGATCCCAGTTCCCCATGACTTAGTGCAATAATGGTGAAATTCATTCAGTTCTCAGACGAGAGTGTTTGGCAGCCTTCCACATGGTCTGTTAGGGACGCAGACTGCTTTCTGTCCTAAGATTCCACTCTCTTTTCCTTGATCCTTATCTGGTTCCCTTATATTCCGCCTAGGGGGGAAACTATCCGGTATTTTTCTTTTGTCTTCTGACTTATTTCTCTGAGCATGATCCCTTCCAGCTCCATCCATGTTCCTATGAATGACTGTGGTTTATCTTTTGTGATTGCTGAATAGTGTTCTATCGTGTATATGTACCACATCTTCCCAATCCAGTCATCTGTTTTTGGGCATTTAGGTTGTTTCCAGGTCTTACCTATTGTAAAGAGTGCTGCTATAAACATAGGGCTGCAGGTTTTGAATCGGTGTTTTACAATAATAATAGTAATAAAAACACAACAAAAACAAAAAGACAAGGACAAATTGGGGACACTTGGTGGGGGAGGGAGGGAGAGGGTTGAAGGCAGATAAGAGCACAAGGGACTGAGGTGATGGTGCACTGGTGAAATGGTGATGGGGAATACATGGGGATTGCAATTGATGTCAAATATATATAAATAAAGAAAAAAATAAAAAGATTCCACTCTCCTCTCTCTATTCAACTGGCAACTGAGGAAAATGAGAAAGCTGAGGACCTCTCTAGGGAATTTTATGGGCCAATCTTATAAATGGGATAAATCAACTGTCATTCATATTTCATTAGTCTGAAGTTAATCACCTGGCCATACCTAAATTTGAGAGTGGCTGGAGGTGTCATCTAACAGTGTGCCCTGGAGAAAAAGAGAAACAGTTTCTATAGCAGCTTCATATCTCAGACACCTCCATGCGAGAAGGGGTTGGGGAGAGAAAAATTAAAAGAGGCAGGAGATAGACAACCCCCCACCAAGATTTCAGAATATCTTGTAGGGAATCTTACTTATTTTGTCTTGTCCTGCATTCATAGATACTACATTGTAGCTGTAAAAAAACATAGCCAGCTTCACTTTGTGCAATTTCTGAGAAATACAAATTATCTTCAGGACGAATAAATTAGTATATAGGTACTTTGTTCCCAAGAGAATGGCTTATTAAGGTCTCTGTAAAAATAAAATTATTCAGAGTGTGGAACATGTGCTTTTACATTCCTTCTGGAAACAGAACCAAAGGCAGGAGCCTAAATTGCTGTATGAGGTATTTTTTTGGTTAAATAGAAGTTTGAGCGAGTATGTGAATATTTGAACAGAATTCTTCGGAAGGCTTGTGAAATATCCTCTGGAGATTTCTAATGAGCAATATAGGATCGATTGAGTTCCTGAAAGGGAGCATATTCTGTGCAGCTATTAGTACTCAAGTGTTCTGAGATTGCAATTTACCTAAGTATGAAGTTTTAAACTCAAGCACCTTAATGTCTGGAATGAATTTAGGTTAAATGCCAACCCTGCAGCTGCTTTCATGGAATCCATAAAACTACTTCCTAGAACTTAAACGCAATTAGAAATTTTCACTTGATCTGTGGATTCTTCCTTGTTACCATTCCAGTGGGCGAACAACTGTGCACAGAATAGTAAGCACAAAGGCAATGCATACAAATGGACTTCCCTGCATACCTCGGTTTCCATTCATGGTTAGTAAAGATAAAATGGTAATGTAATTGTAAATGAAACTCCCAGTCCTTTAAGATTGGGTTGAAAACACAGGGGTGAGAAATTGGCTGTCATTCAAAAGAGGTTAGATATCTTATCTGTGGGCAAATGGGAGCCAGTGAATATTTTCAGAGGAGGGATGGCAGAGAGCAACATCATTTTAGGAGAATTCTCGTGGTCACACAGAATTTTTGATGCCTGTTTTGAGACCACATGTCTAGTTCTGCAAGTCTGTATGCAGGCTTTGCCGCCCAAATAGTCACACCAGAAGTAAGGACAGACAAATAATCTTGAAGGCCTAGCAGTCTGAGCTTCTCCAGTAATCTTAGAACTCTAGACTGGGGTGGAGTGCAGATACAAAGGTATGAATGTGACATCAAGTCTTGTTGGAATACCACTGAGATTTCTCAGAGGGAGAGCTCAGGTGCATAAGGAAAAGTTTAATACCAAAACAGAATATATTATGAACTATGACTTTTATACCAAAACAGAATTTATCTCACGATATTGAGATAAACGTCATGAATAATTCCATTTTGGTATGCTTCTAAAGAGGAGATTCTCAGTTCCTTAAAGATTTCTTCTTGGGCCTCCCTGGTGGCACACAGTGGGTTGAGCACCGCACTGTGAAGCATCCACGGCACAGCAGCGTGAGTTTGGTCCCTGGTCAGGGAGGGGACCCACATGGCGCAGCAGACCTCTCCTGCCTTCACCCGCTGCTCCCCTCAGCAGTGTGTTTCGGTCAATCTGCCTGTTCTGCTCCCCACTCTGTCTCTGGTGAATCCTCTCACCTCCTGTGACTCTGGCCTGTACCCCAGCTCTTGTGTGCATAAATAAATAAATCTTTAAAAAAAAAGATTTCTTCTCGTCTTTCTTTAAATATTCTTCAGTAGTAAAATACTAGAATTTCTGAAAGTGTAGTCAGCAGCCACTTTGATCCGCCACTCGTTAATTTTATTGTCAGAATATCAGGTATGCATTTAATAATACAATTAACCACCTGGAATAAATACAAATGCAACATATATACTATATATGATATATATTTAATATAGTATATATAAAATATAATAAACATAAAATATATATTATCTATTAATATATAAATATATAAGTGATACATATTTAATATACGATATATATATTTATATATATATTAACACCAGCTGTACAAAACTGTGAGCAAAATTGTGAGGGTTGATTGACATAAGTTTCTTTTGCTCGCTGAGAAATGCTTCATCACCAACAGGATAGTTTTATGTCAAAGAAAAGGCCATGTTTCATACATATGTTACAGAGTAATCTCCATAAAGAGGGGAGGTTCTGTGTTCTCTGTCCCACCTAATGACAGGAACTTCCCCTTTTAATGGAGATTACACTCTGTAACAGACAATTATATTGTTATCTGTCCGTTTCCTAACAGTTTTACTTGTTGCATTTGAAAGAATTTTCATACTGAAAAGAAATATAAGAATTTAGAACAAGCCTTTTTCTCCCTCCTCTTCCCAGTCATATTTTCCAGCAAAGTCAAAATGGAAACCACCCCCTTTTCTTTCTTGTTAAAAAATGACATCAGTAATATTCACACAATTCTCAAGAATAGGACCCTACTGAGAACTCTCCTATTTTCCTCTCTGACTAGATAGTAATCATGATTTATTAAAGACCTTCAAAAATGAAATTTATGAAATCCTTAATGATAAAGTGTGGTGTTTTCTATATTTACCGGAAAGATATGAATTGATCCAATTTCAATTATTCATGTTTGCTTAAAGCACGTATTTGTTTCATTGTCCTGCTTTAGTAATTTACAAGTATAGCTACATTGCAAGGAAATGTCACAGAATTGGAAACTAAACATTGTTCATAACACATTGTCACTAAAGCCTTGTGACTGAGAAAATAAGCAGTGAGACACTTGGTATCAGTTGACTAACTTGTTTATTATCTATAAATATTTTGGATGGCTATAGAGTTTTCTTTTCTTCTTTGAAACATTCCCTCCTTGGGTAAGTTTTAATTTTAAAAAGGTGAACTAAATAGAAAATGGAGAAGAAATAATATTAACAAGAATGAGTTCATTATTGAACAACAGTTATCCATTCTTTTATTCATTGTTATTTTCAAACATTGGACAAATAGTTAAAAGTGCCTACTATGTGTCATGCCTTGTACTAAGCACAGTTGTTGCCATTTGCTCTTTCAAAATCCAAAGCAAAGCTTTTGCCAAGTGTAGTAATCCCATTTCATCATCCCATCCCTGCATTAGAGAAAGGTATCCTCTGCTTTGGGGGCATTCCACTGGACTGCTTTAACTCTTGCCCTATTTGTATTTCCAATTTTGTCACCTGTATTTAGTTCTACCTGCATAGTATACTCCCAGGATCTTTACGTCCTTAATTATTCTCAATCTGAAGAAGCTCCTTTGTTCAATTCAATATTTACAATTTTGGGGCCTCCCTGGTAGCATAACGGGTTGAGCACTACACTGTGAAGCATCATGGCATAGCAGTGCAGTTCAATCCCTGGCCATGGAGGGGACCCATATGCATCGCCTGCTGCTCCTTGTTGCCTCAGCAGTGCATTTCCCTACTCTGTCTCTGATGAGTCCTTTCATCTCCCACGATTCTGACCTGTACCCCCAGCTCTTGTATGCATAAATAAATAAATCTTGCAAAAATAATATTTACAATTTTGAAATGTGCCCTAAAATTTTGTCAGGAACTAGAGTTCCTGTTAAGCAAGCAGTGTGTGGTGGATGTTGGAAATGGCCCATCCAGATCCCCAGGCCCCAGATCCTCTTGCTGGATCTGTGTGCATCTCCAGCTGCAGTGAGAGCTGACTGCCTAGAGCACACGGCTGGCACCTTCTCTGGAGAACTGCCTCAGCCAGTGGAAGCACCTCCACCCTCACAGGCCATGTCTGACCCTAGGAAACAAACTGTTGATCCCCCTTGTGAGGCAGCTAATTCCTCAGAGCTTCCCAGTGATTCCCAGTTAAAAGCAGTCCTGCTGCGCTGAAAATACTCCCTTAGGAAATCATAAGCTTCAGATCTGCTTCTAGGAACCCAGTGGAAGTTGACAAGAATCATGCCAGATGTTGCCACCCTTTGCCAGATGAGAATATCCTTGCTTGTTCCACATGACATTCCTCATATTCAAATAACCAATTCCACTAAGGTTCCAGAACCCAGGAGTAATCCACAGCGTTACCTAGTGAAGGAAAACCTGCACAGAGAACCCAATAAAAGACCCTATAGAGCACATGTCTTAGTCTTATGGAACTGACCCCCAAGTTCATTTACTCTAGGACCCAGGTTGCAAGTTCTTTACTTGAAGGGGACAGTCAAATTCAATTCTGCATATGTGTGTTAAATCTGTGTATCTTAATACATGGAGGGTTTTGCAGGTTTAGGTTAGCTCAGAAAAAGAAAAATGGTAAGGAGACATTGTTAGAAGCATGGTTCTTGGGAACATCCAAAAAATAGTGACCATAATGAAAGCAGATCTGGGGCCTCCCTGGTGGCGCAGTGGGTTAAGCAACGCACTATGAAGCAAACCGCAACCACTGCAGCACCAGTTCGATCCCTGCTGCCGGCCAGGGCGGGGACCCACATGGTGTGGCAGACCTCTCCTGCTGTGCCCGCTGCTTCCCTCAGCAGTGTACTTCCGTTGATCTGCCTGTTCTGCTCCCCGCTCTCTGT
>JAGFMF010011643.1:7488405-7509962 GCA_019455555.1 Galemys pyrenaicus | reverse complement strand
AAACCCCCCCCCCCCCCCCCCCCCACACCTCTGGCCTGTACCCCAGTGCTTGTATGTATAAATAAATAAATCTAAAAAAAAAAAATGAAAACAGATCTGGGACCTAGTCTTGCCTGTCAGGAGCTAAGGCAATTAAGTGCTTCCTTTAACAAGACTGTCTGCTTTCATTCCCTGTCTGCTGCTGGACTTTCCCCTTCTTGGAGCTTTTCTTCTCCTTTCCAGTTTACATGGGACCATTACCCTATGCAAATCCTTTTATAGAACACATCATCCTGTGTTACTTTGATCCCATTAATATGCTAACTAGCAGAATCTCCCAGATTTCTGATAACAAATCCCTGTCTCCGATTAGCCCAGTTTAACTTTTCTCACCAGATTTTAAGTTACTAATTGGCCGACTTATGAATAGCCTCTTTTAGGGTTGATAGCCCTCCCGGAAGTACAGGGGAAGTCCCAGAGTATACTACAATTAGGTTCCATTCAGTAGGAACTTGGTGGAGGCAAATTGCCCAGAAGAGGTCTTGGGTGGAAATGTCCCATAAAATCCATAGTACAGTATACTGATGGACAAGCTAGAAAGGAGCTTTCAACTTGATTATTTGTAAGAGCCGATATTAGGAAAAGTTAGGAGGCAGGTAAATAAACTGTCATTATGTCAATCAGATAAATTTTCAGGGAGTCATTTATACCATCAATCTCATTTCAGATAATCTATAAAGTCTCCATCTTTAGAGATATACTCTCTACCTGTGACTATTGAAATTTAATACAATTAATTACAATTAAAAATTTAGTTTCTCGGTCAACACATTTCAAGTGCTCACATATGCAATTCATTTGTCTTTATAGAAAACTCTATTGTAAAGCCCTTTTTCAAAGGTCGTTGCTTTTAAGACATTAGAGAGATTCTTTTTATTCCATTTTCTCTTTTGCAATAAATATAATAAACACAGTTTGAGCCCCTTTCCTGGAAACACACTAAGGACAAGGTGCCAGGTTTCTTCCATCTGTTCTAACAGGAAGAACAACTAGTATTTTGCAGTTATTTTAAATGTGATGAGATGTCAACCACACTGAAAACATTCTGTGTCTGTCCCTCCTTGGTAAGATGTCTTTTTAGCTCAAGTAATTCTTCCATCTGTGTGGACAATGGTTTTGCACAAGCATGAGAAAGTAGAGAGAAGAGAAGGTGGTTGTTAATCTTTGAGTCTCTACATGTTAGAGTCAGGAATCCATACTCTTACTTCCCTCCCCCATCCAATGTAGCAACTATATTTAATTGTGTCCTTTATAGGTAAAGCTGTCTCTGCCTAAGAGGAGTTTTGGGATGTAGGCTCTGGTTCAAGAATCATCTGTATTGATATCGCCTTTCTGTATATGTAGATGAACTAAAAAAAAAAAAGAAAGAAGACTCATAATTTTGGTGTTGAGAAGATACTCATTTTTAACTTTTAGAATTTACTGTGTGTCTATTATATGTCAGTTTTCCCCATATACTAATAAATAAAATAACCACAAACTGACATATATCTCCACCTAATTGTGGTCATTCACACACATAACATTCAATAAATGTTATTGTAGCATGAAACTTATTATAAATGCAATTTATTATATAAAAATATAAAAACTTATATAAACTTATTATAAATAAGTTGTATTTCCAGTGAATTTGGGTGAGTTTGGAGTAAAAAGTCCCATGGAAACCATACTTTAAATTAATGTAGTTTCTAGATTGTCTTTAAAAACTGAACTATGTGCAATAATTTCTAGCATTCTATAAAAAGATACAGTTCCTTCTTCTTCCCCCTCAGATTCTTTTCTTTGTTTGTTCCTTTCCTCAACAAAGTCTTATGTACACAGTTCTCTCTACCCTAGCTTTCTGTAGCATTTGTCTGGTTTTCCTGGAAGGATCAGGAGATGTGTGAAAATAGTAGGGTCCCATTTTAAACTCAAGGCTACCTTCAGGAAAACTTATGTTTGTCTGGATTTCGCCTCATAGGGTAAATCAGAAAGTAAAATTGCAAACACATGAGTTATCAATTATCAGCTCTAAAGTAAACCAAAGCAAAGTGGTTAGTTCTCATCTCCAATGCAAAGATGCCTCAACTTGATGTAGCTTGATAATAATACAAAAAGTCTCTCTTACTTTTCTTGAGAAAAGATTCTTTCTTTGACATCTCTTCTTACAAAGCCACAAGGAGAGATTTATGCAGGTTATAACACTAGAGAAAAATCTAGTCCCAGGAGGGGGACTCCCTCGTGGCCTGCGGGTTAAGTCTCAGCCCTATCACGCTGTGGCTTAAGTTAGATCCCTAGCCAGGGAGGGAACTCACAGGGCACCATAGACCTCTCCTGTCTCATCCGCTGCTCCCCTCAGCAGTGCATTTCAGTCTATCTGCCTGTTCTGCTCCCACTCTATCTCTGGTGAATCCTGTCACCTCCCCACACCTTTGGCCTACACTCCGGTTCTTGTATGCCTTAATAAATAAAATCTTTTTTTAAAAAAAAAAAAGAAAATCTAGTTTCAGGAGAATAGTGTAAGGGAAGATATATAATTGTCCCTAAATTTAAAAAAAGGCATATGTGAACCTCTTAAAAATGGAAATGAAAAACAAACTCAATTTCTCTGAGATATTTCTAGAAAAACAGTATTATGTATTTAACAGTACCATGCATGTAGATAAATATATAAGAAATTAAAAATGGCTTGTAAATAGTATTCAGAGTTCAGGAGAAGCCATCATAAGTATGCTCTATGAAATTTAAAATAATAACCAAATTACTTTTCACATCCAAAAAATGGATATTGACTCAATTTGAGTATCCTCTGTGTATGTCTTAAAAGATGTGTGTACATGTTGCATTGCGTGTGTGATAGCCATTTTTATGCTAAATGCTTTTTGTTACAGAAATTTCCACTGTACATTTAGCACAAGGTTGGTTTTTGTGTCCTGTGATATATTAAAAATGTCTCCGAGAATGTTATGGCTCCAAGGAAAGGATCTCTCTGGATGGTACTGAGGAGGCAGTGGGGGTCTGCAGGGGGGCTCCATTGTGCTTTCTCTGAGTGTCCAGCATACAGATAGACATCCCCTTCCACTACCACAGTTAAGTAACTGTGTCTTAAATTCAGCATCCCCAAATCAAATTAGCAAGATTGAAAGTGTCTCAATAGAATTTCCCAGTAAAACAGAGGTTATGACATCCATCAAGTAAATGGAGTCCTGATGTCCAGAAACAGCTAATGCTGCTTCTAAAAGATGTCTTTGTTTATTGGTTGGAGCGTGACACTAATGACAATCTACTAAGACACAGTTCTCAATCTCAGTGTTACTCTCTGATAAAGTTCATGAGTTTTCTTTCCAATTAGCCAATAACCTTTTCGTTGTTCTATCCCTTGACTCCCCACCTATCCCTGGCCATTTTTCTTAGTCATAAGAAAGTGCAAGAGAAAAAGAGTGAATGGCTCACCATGTACCAGCCTCTGAAGGCATGTGGATGTCATCTTTCTATGCAAATGAAATATGCTATTCTGTAGCCCTGGAGAATTTAAATTGGGGCAGGGACTGATTCCCTCATTCCCTGTGCAGGCAACAAATCACAAAGGGAAAAGAATGAAAAATATATAGGTTATGATTTTCCATGGAAAGAACAAAGACAGAGATGTTTCCCTTGACTCTGTGTTTGGGTTTCTGTCTCTGTTCGGGGTAGTTTTATCTGATTGCAGTATTAATTTAGGCATCTGTGCACTATTATTTTAGGTTGAATGGGAGATATATATAATTTTAGACTCATAAGGATATGCCAATATTTGACCCTTTTCAGAGGGCAGAAACTATCAAAGCAGGTTTTGTTTGTTTTATTGAGGTAACATTGGTTTACAGCACTGTGTGTGATACAAAAGCATAGGTTCCCAACTTCTTGGATGCAGTTATTAAAAAAAATAAATAAAAGCTCTTCCCTCTTGTTCTAAATGGAGGTTATAACAACTCAAATAATTATCTAAGATTCTGAAATTGTCATTTCTCAGTTTCAAATCTATGTGATATATTTCAAAACTATATATTCAAATTTTAATGTTTTTTAAATGCAACCAAGTTACTGTTTATTAAGTGATTGAAATGCTAATAACTAGGAAACATTTTGGAAATTTATTAACAGCTGATTTAATAATTCATTGTTTTCAACATGAGTATATGAGAATACACACATACAATCACATATAAAATCATGGACTTTAAACCAAGGAAATATGTTCCAATGACCTATTGCTCTTTAATGAACCACCTCAACATAAAGACTAAAATAAAGGCAGCTTTAGGTCTGGGTAGTTCTTTTATTCCACTTAGGATTGTAGGGAATCTCAGTGTCATGTGACCAGCAGATGCCCTGGTCTGGAGAAAATCCATCTCTGGACCTCAGGGAGATAACAGAGGGTTGGGCTAAGCTGGGACTGTCTGTTGGGTGCACCTGTACTTGGCCATTCCAGGATGATGTCCTCAAAGTAGTTGAGAACTCCAAGAACAAATGTTTCAGGAGACAGGATATGGAAGCTGCAGTTCCTTGGAGCATGGGCACCAGTCACTTCCGCCACAGGCAGTATAGGCAGCCCAGATTTAAGGGTAAGGGACTAGTACGCTAGATCTTCATGGGAGAAGGGACATAACTTTTACAGTCATGTTTTTTTATCCACCACACTCTACTCTGGCAAACAAAGACAAGTGTGACATCCTGGCTTAAAATATGGATGACTAGTTCTGTGACTGATAAGCTGCAAGACTTTCACTTGCTAATAAATTCACTTAAAAATAAAAATAGTAACAATACTTGTCTGTATGTCATAGAATTGTGTAGAAAGTCAGTGTGATAAACACCATGACATACACACACACAAAGATACACACAAATGTAGGTATGTAAGTAAACATACATCCATAGCACTCAACACATTTTTGTTTGTAGTTTGTTATAGTTTAGGTGAGATTGTGAGGGGACTGAAGATAGCATATGTAGGACTAAACAGACCTCTTGGAGATTAAGAAAACAGTATCATTGATCAGGTTATGTAACAACTCAAAATGTATAATGTTCTACTTAGTTTTGCTTTGTTTAAGTGATTTTCTGAAAACATCTTATTGAAGAATCCATCTCTCATTCCTCCTTTTTATTCTCATTGGACTTCTTTTTGAAGTTAGGGATGTCCTGTGACCACTCCAGATGCTGTATTATACTTATTTTAATACATCTGATGACTAATGTCAAGATATGACTCGAGTTCTTTTTCTTTCTTTTTTTTTAAGATTTATTAATTTATGCATACAAGAGCTGGGGTACAGGCCAGAGTCCAGGACGGTGAGAGGACAGAGACAGAGTGGGGAACAGAACAGGCAGACTGACTGTAACACACTGCTAAGGAGAGCAGCGGGTGAGGTAGGAGAGGTCTGCTACGCCATGTGGGTCCTCTCCCTGGCCAGCCGCAGGTATCGAACTCGTGCTGCAGTGGCTGTGGTTTGCTTCATAGTGTGTTGCTTAACACACTGTGCCACCGTGCCACCAGGGAGGTCCTTGAGTTATTTATCTTAATGAGAGCACATGTGTAGAAATTTCTGTTAAGTCATATTAGATTCTTTGTTACCCATTTTGTTCTAAGATATAGTTCTGAACTTTACTTTGCCTTTTTCCCCTGTCCTACAAGAAGGAAGCTCATTTACATGTAAAAATAACATACTTTCTTAGCAGGTTAATTAAAGTAATTGTAAGATCCTGTCGCAAAGCATATTAAAACTCACTGGACATGTTCTCTTAATAGCCTGAATTATGGAGGCAAACAGGCTCCACAGCATAATTCAGGGTTCCAGTCTGAGAGGTTATGTCATCCCTTCTGTCACCATTTCCAAGAAATGAGAGGAAAATAGGTCCAGTCCAGGGCAAACATCTCTACATCTTTAAGAAGATGACCTAGAAGTTACACATTAAATTTTCGCTTATCTCAGTGGCAAGTTTATCCCATGGTCACAGGTAGCAGTAAGGCTTTTGAAATTATAGTCTCTAGCCAGGCATTTATGTGGCCGAGAAGGGATTTCAGGGAAGGAGGCAGGGAGGACAGAGAAACAGTTCATTTGGATCCCACATTGACTGCTCTATAAAATAACTCAACTTTTGAATAGCTGATATACAGTAATGACTATCCAGTTGTTCTTCTGCACTCCCACAATTTGTATAAGCCAAGATATGCCTCCCCAAGCCCATTTGATTCTTTTCAGTAAAATGACATTTATGGATCAGGGCTATATCTCTGAATAGTTTTCTGATTTTAAATTTCCTTTAGCCTAGTATTTATGAGGCTATGCTACATAGCATGAAGTTGCAGGCTCTGAAACATTTTTTTCTTTTTTGTAAATAATAACTATTATCCATGCATGCTATCCCTTTGGTACTTCCAAGGATACAAGATGATAACTATAGACGAATGTGGGAGAAATAAAAACAACAGTAGCAGTGAATACTCTTTGTTCTTTTAGAAATTAAAATGATGTTCTTTGAAACTTAAAGGATATCTGACAAAGTACCATGTTCTGACCAAAGTGTTTGTTTCTGGATAAATTATACTATCACAATTTTCCAACCATTTTAATATGCATCTTAGACATTTTCAAAGTCCCATTCCCTGAGCATAAAACTATCATAGGATTTTAGAGCTGGATGCAATTGTAGAAGGTCTCATTTACTGTAGGAAGCCACTAGGAATTAAAGATCTTGTGATCATTTTTTTCATATCTTTTGACAAGGGTGTCAATTCATTGAACTTTTTGGAAAGAGTCAAAGAAATAATGAGATGTTCTCAATTTAGATTAAAGCTTCACAGGCTTGTGTGTGTCCTATAAAGTCTCTCTCCCAAAGCTTGCGTGAGTGAGATCACTGAACCCAGAGCAGAGCCTTCATTCTTCATCAAGAGTTCTGACATTAAAAAAAAAAAAAAAAAGAGTTCTGACATATTGCTGGGGTTCTTTCCATTATACGAGACCTTGAAGGAAGGGACTTTTCCACCTGTGTCTAACCTATTTGTAAAGTCTCCTGTCTTAGAATAAAGTCTGCACTCCACTTTTTCATTCAGCATTATGCCTTTGAAATTTACTAAACATGTCTCTATAGTTCTTTCTCATTGCTATATAGAATTCCATTGTAGGAGCATACGGGCATATCTCAGAGGCATTGTGGATTCATTTCTAGGTCACCGCGATAATGTCAGTATCGCTATAAAGCAAGTTTTTGGATTTCCTGAAGCATATAAAAGCCATGCCTATACTATATGTACTTTACTAAGTGTTCAATAACGTTATGTCTGACAAGACAAGGTACATATTTTAATTAACTGTGACACAGAGACATGAAGTGAGCACAGGTTGTCGGAAAAATGGTACCAAGAGATACAACTTGACTCAAGGTTGCCACAAATCACCAACTGGTAAAAAATGCAGTGTCTGCAAAGCAAAATAAAGTGAAGTGCAATAAAACCAGGTATGCCTGTACCACTGTTTAATGCATTCTACTACTGATGGACATGGGTAATTTCCATTTGGGGACTTCTGAGCAAGTAGGCAATGAAAGCCAGTTGCGTGTAGAAAAATAGAAGTAGAAAAAAAAGAGCTTACAGTGTTCTTTTCATTCAAAAAAGAAAACCCTCTTCTCCTACTGAGGGAATGTATTTTAAAACTGACACTCATTGGTAATATAAGTTCCCTGTCTTCACTTAAGCACTCCAAGCCTGCAGGCTGGGGGCTCAGAAGCTCAGACCTGCCTTACACTTTCAAACCTTTGCTGAGTTCACATCTTTCATAATTCTGACATTATAGAAATAGGAATAAGCCCCTTCTCCATTTTAAAGGAGTCAGAAATCCCACCAAAATTAAACAGTAGTAAATTGGGTAAAACAGTAGTAAAAAGTAAAAAAAAAGCATTTTACTTTTTTCAAAAAGTAGAGGAAAATTAATTTTGGCCTTTTTTCCTTAAATATTTGAATTTCAAAGGGTTATTACTATGCATGACAGAGAAGGAGAGAATGACAATGTCATTTAAATAACCCTCTCTAGAAACTTGACAGTAAATGCATTTTAGACACAGCTTCAAGATACAGAAATTAGGAGTTACTATGCTGGCAATGCCTCCTTCCTTCTGTTATTTACCAGGTTGACTGTCTGCCATATATATTGGTTTGCTTCTAAGAATACAAAAGGTCTAAGCTAAAATCAAGCTTTGGTGAAAACAAAACATTACCCCAAACTACTGCACATTGATCATTGCAATGCTTTTCCTTTATAATATATTTAAAGAAGCAAAATTTCATCTGCTATCATATTTCACAAGCAAGGCCGTCTTCTAAAAAATGCACTAAGTTTATTAACAATTTCATTGGCAGTCTCCCCAAGGGGATTTAACTGCTGAAATTTTGCATGGTGGTTAATAATCCCTATTATTGCTACTTCATATGCACATCTCATTCTTTGACTCACTTAAATAAAATGGTAAAAACATACAAGTTTAAAAGAGTGCATCCCCTGTATTGGCCACCAGCTACCTAAGTGACCTTAGAAAAGTGATTTCACCCTAATGCTCAGCTTTTCCTTTTTAATAAAAGACTAATGCTATTTGCAGACAGGATAGGTTGATACAGGAGAAAATGACAGGTATATCAGGGAAATGCTCACTGTTGTAACAGGTGACCCAGAATTTCATTAGCTTACCCAATAGAATTTTTTCCCTCTTGCATGAAACCTGATGCCAGTGCTCCTGGTTAGCAAGCATGTCTTCTCCATGCAGGAATTCAGGGACCCATCCTCCTATATCTTGACAATTTACCACCATCTTGTATATCCTCTTTCTCTGAATCCAGCCAATATGACGTGATGATGTGAAATTGACTGAGTTGATTTCTGCACATTCTATTGGCCAGGACAAATCCCATGGCATTGCCTGGATACATAGGGCGCTGGGAATACGATCTCATGTGGAGCACCCACTTCCAGCTCTACTTTATAGAGGGGGAGCTTGTGAGAGCCATATACGTGTGAAGCATTTTGTTGCTTCTGTGAACACCTAGGTGCACTTCTCTTTTCCACAGCCATTCCATGTCAGCATCCCACAATCATGCTGAACATTGTCATGTTATCTTGGAAAGATAACAGGGAGACCAAGGAGTGATCTCAGTGAGATATATAGGTGCTATTCATGCCCCATGCATGGGGCACACCATTATCAATATTTTGCAGAGTTAACAAGTGGTTTCTCATCCAGTAGGCAACAAATCTTAAATCGTAAGCCACCGTTATAAAAAATGCCTTTGCTGCATTTATTCAGGAGGTCCAGTGAGAGAGCTGCAGGTAAACCCAGATTTCATTGATGGCATCAGAAGGGCACTTCTCTTCCTGGCCCAGCCACTGTGCTTAGAGGCTGAATACAGCTCCGATGAGGCCATGTTGAGGAGGCAGATTCCACGTGACCGTATCACCCTCTATGTTCTAGGGAAATGAGTAGACCTGGAAAACATGCTGTAGTGCCAACAAGGCACGGAGCACGTTCTCCATGATCAGACGGGTCTGATGGTGGCGTTTTCAGGCTTTTTTTTGATCATTCTACACCAGAGGCAACTAGGTACACAGCAGGAAGGGGGTGGGAGATAGAGGCTGCCTGGTCTCCTAGCCCCTGGAGAATCTTTACCCTCTGGGCTCTCTTGTCTCTGCTCTCCTCTGCTCCTTACTCTTCTCTTTTTGCTCGCTCCTGGCATCCTCATGACTCCACCCTTACACACCGCGCGTCACAGCCCAGGTGCACCCACTTGCACATGTCCACACCCTACTTGAGGTGCCCTTAGGCATGTGTGCAGGACCGCAGGTGTCCCATCAACACATCAACACTAATGGTGGGAGGGTGAAAAAGCCTGATCATTTTCATTTGCCATACACATGTAATCAGATAATAATATCTTAACCCAAATCAGGTATTGTTTCAGATCAATCAAATCACCTTCCATTCCACTTAAAGAAAAATATCCCAAGTCCCTCCTGACAAATGACGCCCTAAATCACACCTCTCAAAGTTGAATATGCATCAGAATCACCTGGAAGGCTTGATAAAACAGATTTCTAGGTCTCACCCCCACCCTTCCCAAGTTGCTGATTCAGTTTGCCTGGAGCCCCTCAGATTTGCATTTTTAAGCAGCTGCCTGGGGATATTGATGCTGCTGGCCTGGGACCCACACTTGAGGACCACTGCCTGCTTCCCTTCAGTCTCTGTCCTCACATCTGTTTGTCCCCTTGCTCACTCTTCTCACTAACCAGCTAGCTTGAGGCCCCCAGGCCTGTCTTCATGTCCAGGCCTTTGCATTTTCTAGTGCTTCCTTCTAGAACTCTCCTCCAGATCGTCTCATCATGTGCCCCCTTGCTACCTTCAGATCTTTGTCCAAATACCACTTTTCTGGAGATAGCTCTTCCTTCACCACACAGTATAAAACTGCTCCCCAACCTGCCACTCACTATCCCCCTTCCCTGCTTTTTCCCCTCTTGCCAGGCCTTTTTACTTTCTAATCCACTAAGCAATGTACCTACTGTGGTGCCAGAAAGGCACTGAGCAAGTTCCCGATGATTTCAAGCAGAAGGGTAAAAGAAGAGTCTTGGAGCCCTCGGTGGCTTTTTCAGGCTTTTATTACATCATTTTATCAGACATGACCAGGTACACAGCAGGCAGGGTGGCTGGGGTGGGTCAGGAAGCTGGCAGGCTCCAGCCTCTTCTGCCTTTCTTTCTTTCTCTGCCGTTCTTTTGCTGGCATCCTCTTGATGCTGCCCTTATATGCCCCGTGTCTCAACCCAGGTGCAATCACTTGCACTTGCCCAATTAGGCACGCGTGCAGGACCTCAGGTGTCCAGCATCACACCAATGGCAGGTGGGCAGAAAAACCTGATCACTTTTCCATTTACACTACACCTACTTGTTTATTGTTCTCTGCTGAGTGAGCACCCCTCAGGGGTGGGGCTGAGGCTGATTTTTGTAGAAGAAAAGCTGGATGAGGACTGGGGGACGAAAGAATGGAGAGACAAGTTAAAATTATCTTGGTCTTCAGTAGATTTAGTCAGCCTGGAATGCAAATCACATTTTACAAGCCCTAGCTCCCTTGCTCTATGATTCACTAGTGGTGTTTCTGCTTCATTGTGTTATTTTGAAAATTGTTAATGTGAAATTACCTTCAACCCCCTCCACCCCCCTGCCCAGCCTGCCCTGCCCAGCCAGCATTATCCTCAGGCTGGAGATTGAGAGAGCCTGCAGTTACAGGGTTACAGGAACAGAGACAGGTTACAGTAACAGTAATCAACTTCAGATCTGGAAGGGAGTTACAGTATCAGAAGCTGATTATTTCTTGTTTTTGCTGCTTACTATTGCCTCTTGATTGACCTGCTCTGGCCTGCACTAACCAAGCCCCTGGGCATGCTTGCTGTCCCCGAGAAACAGATGTGGGGAGCAGAGCCAGAAGATGAGCATTATACCCAGATAGGAGTTTCTACAGGGAAATTTCAGTGTGAAGCTGACAATTGAGAGGGGCACAGCTCCTGTTTATTCAGAATGCTTGATGGTTTGAAGACAAGGCAATATACAGTATATACTTGTAGGGTCTGAGAAAAGTCTCAGGCTTTTCTGCCCTCCTGCCATTGTTATAATGATGGACACCTGCAGTGCTGTGTGCTTGCCTAGGAGGGCATGTGCAAGTGGGCACAGCTGAGTTTGGACACGGGCTTAAATGGGAGCTGTCATGAGGACACCAGGACCAACCCGACCAACAGGACCAACCAGCAGCAGTAGCAAAGCAGCCGAGAGGGTGAGATGCGCCGGGGGCTGGGAGGCCTGCCAGCCTCCTGGCCCCCAGCACCCCTGCCTGCCATGTACCTGATGCCACCTAATGGGTAAAGGAGGAGTCCTGGAGCCCTCGGTGACCTTTTTAGGGTTTTATTGTTTTTTATATCAGAGGTGACCAGGTACACAGCAGGCAGGGGGGCCAGGCAGCCAGGAAGCTGGCAGGCCTCCTAGCCCCTGGTGCACGATTCTTTGGGCTCTCTGCCCTCTGTTCTCTCTCTTCTCTCTGGTCTCTCTCTTGCTTCTTATGCTATCTCCTGGTGGCCTCCTGATGCCGCCCTTATAGGCCACTGTCTCAGCCCAGGTGCGCCCACTTGCGCATGCCCACACCCTTCTTGAGGTGCCTGCCATCAGGCATGCATGCAGGATCGCGGGTGTCCATCATCGACACCAATGGCAGGAAGGTGGAAAAGCCTGATCACTTTTAATTTACCTTACAATTGTAAAATTAAAAAAAAAACCCACCCTGAGTTCTTTTGTCTACTATTGAGTTTATAATATTTAATTGCCCAGGGGATTTACTCTTTACTCATAGCTGCAGCAACCTTTCTGTAGGGTCTGAGAAAAGTTAATCAGGCTTTTCCACCCTTCCACCACTGGTATAATGATGGACATCTGCATACGCACATGCCTAGGTGGGCATGTGCAGGTGAGCACACCTGGGTTTGGACACGGGCATATAGTGGCAGCGGCCAGCAGCATGGAAGGAGAAGCCAAAGATAGTGTGAAGGCGGCTAAGACAGAGACTGCTTGAACCAGTGATGAGCCTACCCGGTCTGGGATGGTTGCAAGACACCTTCTTCATGGTTTGATCAGTAATCCTCAACGGGAAAATGTTTCTTATGCCCACCCAGGACTCTTTCTGTAAAAGTACATATAATCAGAGATTTTACAAATAAACAGTTTGCCAACGCATTCTTCCCATAACTTCAAGCAAGTGCCCAACAATTGACAGCAATGATAATGTCTTATTTGGGCATATAATAGGCCTTACTGTTGCCCAGGTGAAGCCCATATTCTCACCCAGACATGGTGTTAGCATATGACCCTCAGATGAGAAAGGGCAAAATTAGGCAAGTGTTTGTGTGACCCATCTGAGCAATCTAAATAAAGCAAAATAAAGGTAACTGAAGGTTCCTTTGCTCAATGTGAATTTCCAATGCATCAGTTTTTATCTTCTTGAAGACTGAAGGAATTAGAAAGGAGTGTCTAAACTTGATGACTTATAGGCAGTCTGATTTTGATTGCTAGCCAACTGCATGTGCATGTGTGTGTGTGTGCCCACGCACATACACACAAACACACACACACACACCACCCTATTTTCAATCACCTGGGAAGTCTGAGAACTAGATAATAACAGTATCGACCCTATATCTCAGTGTCTGTTATAAAGAAATCTAAAATCTTTATAACCAATAAGTCTTTATACCCAATTTGGAGATCTCATACCAGCTCCCAGGCCATGCAACTCCCTGCACTAGCCTTTTAAAGAGAGGGCAGGGATCTTAATGAGCATATCCTGAGTGGGTGAGAGCTACTACCAACCCCCACATTCAGAGGTTGCTTTTGGTGGTAAGCTGGAGCTGGCTCACAAGGCCTTGTAAGAGTCCATTGTAAAACTCTTAAAAAATTCCTTGTTTGGTGATTGTAGCAGCCAGGAAGGGCAACACTGGAGCAAGGTTCGGGATGGTTCTTAGCAGACAGGTAAGGGAAGGAGAGTCTTGGAGCCCTCGGTGGCTTTGTTACTGGGCTGCAGCCAGCAGGAGGAGTGGTCTCTGGCTCCCCTGCAAGTTAGTGTGGCAGTCCTTCTTTAGAAACCTTTTATATAGCAGTGTGCTGCCTGGATCGTAGAATGGACCAATCAGGTATGAGCCTTGGGTTGATTGACACCAGGACTCCACCTCAGCACAAGTTAGTGATAGCAGAGCTCCTCTTGTAAATTACACTTCCTGAATTCTGGAATAGGTCAAAATGGACCAATCAGGTGCAGGGAAAATAGACCAATCAGGTGCAGGAAAAATGGACCAATCAGGTGCAGTAAAATGGACCAATCAGACTGTGGGGGGGGGGTACCTGAAAAGTGAATATAAGGCCTGGTCAAAGGGAGCTTAGGAATTCGTTGGGAGACATTTTGGAGAAAGAGCTGATGGGGATTTGGAGCAACCTGGAGGAGCAGACAGAGAAGCAGCAGCAGAGAAAGAAGACCTCCTGCAGAGGAAGAGGAGAAGACAGTTCCAGCCTTCAAAGAAAGGAGGGAAGCCTCCAGTCACCTCCCTCTGAGGAGAGAGAGAGACTGGGACTCGGTCCTGGCTGTGACACTGACTGGAAGGAGCACTAAAGGCCCTGGGCCTGGTGTCTTAAAGAGCTATCTGTTGGTGGCATAAACCAACAACTCACAAGAGCTGTAACCCTGGGTGTTCACTGAAACACCGCCTCTGCAGGCCCGTAGTGGCCATTGCTACTGGACAGTGTTGCCTAGAACTGGTGACCGGTGACTGCCAACGCTGATGCTGTCCGGATGAAGTAGCCAGCCTCTTGTGGAGATGTAAGCGCTCTCGTTTCCCCCTGTTTGTAAATAAGCCCCATGACTGTTGTTCCTGTAGCCTGAGGTCCCCTGCAATTGTGCGCGCAGGTGAGAACCCATAGACAGTGACCTGTATTGGGCACTTTCCTCTGATAGGCTATAGCCCCTGTTGCTATAGCCCTTGATTCTGGTTTGTGGCCTTTTGGCCTTTAGGGGCTTTTTGGGGGCTCTCTGGCCTTGGGCCCTCCTCTGGCCCCTGTCTCAGTCAGAGCGGCCTCCTCCCCTACCCCCCCCATTTCAGCTTTTCATGCTTTTCATGCAGGTACATGACAGGTATGGGTGCCAGGGGGCCGGGAGGCTGGCAGGCCTCCCAGCTCCCAGCACTTCTCACCCTCTCGGCTGCTTTCTACTGCTGCTGCTTGTCAGTACTGCTGGTCCTGTTGGTTCTCATGATGCCACCTATTTATGCCCGTGTCCAACACAGGTGCGCCCACTTGCGCATGCCCACCCTGGAATGCTCGCAGCACCGCAGGTGTCCATCATCAGTGTTGGGAGGGTGGAAAGACCTGATTTCTCTGACCCTACAGTGATATTATATGGGTAGCTTGAAATTAACCATGGTGAGAATATTCGCACCAGAGAAACTGGCAAACACTATGATCACAGCTCCTGGGCCTCCTCCCCACTGTCTTCCCAGAACCAATTGTTAAACACTTGGCAACACACTACTTGGACTAATGGCGGTAGATGGCAAACATGGCCCTAATTCTGTGCTTCTTCCTGCACTCACACTCTTTGTAGTGTGACTTTGTAGCTCCTTTTCAAGAGGTGGACTCTGTTTCCCCACTCCTTGCTTTATTACTTGCATTGGTTATAGAGCATACTGGAACCAGTAGTATGTTTATGCCTAGATTTTGTCTCCAGAGGCTTCACTTCTGTTCTTTCCCAGAACCTTGCCACCACCAGGACAAGTCCCTGCTACCAGGTGAAAGATTAGCCAGTGTGGCCACCGTAGACCTGTCAGTCACCAGGCAACCCAAGGCTGATCACAAAATACTTGAACAAACACAGAGATGACCAGAACAACCTCCTAGATGAACTCAGCACAAATTGCTAGCCCACAGTACTATGATTGAATGCCTGCTCTGTGCCAGACAGTGGTTTATGTGCTTAAGGGACATTCACTCATTAAATATTCACACAGCCCTTTGACATAGATATTAATTATTTGCTACACTTTATTGACAAGAAAACTGAGACGAAGAATTAAGTAATTCACCTTGTTAACCACAGAGCCAGGGTTTAAACCCAAAAGACTGGCTCCAGACTTCTCTGGACACATGCCTGATCTTCTCCCCTGCTAGAAATCGGGACCGCCTTCACTCCACAAAATCTTACCCTCTCCCTGCTTTGCCTACAGTGCTTGTACACAGTAAATGTGTAATAAATATTTTTGAAGGATTGGTAAAACTCTACGAGGAAAAAGTCTAAGAGCCCTGGGCCCTCTGCCAGCCTGCAGTAGCAGCTCTATGTTTCAGTTGGGATGGAAGCAGAGCCTGAGACAAGGATCCGGATGAACGCCTGTCACATTCTACCAGTCTCGCCCTGTGGGCTGCCAAGTTGGCAAGCCACAAATTGTCTTTACAAGGGAAATATTTTGTTCTAGTGACCATTCATCCAACAAATATTTATTGATCTACATTCCAGGCACCGATAAGATGGAAATCAACTTATGGTGTAGCTTACTAGGGATGACCAGTTTTGCTTTCCTATAATAATGTCAGAAGGGGAGAAAAACGTTCGAGCCTTTCTGAAAATCAACTCGCCAATATTTTACAAGCTGCAAAGCTATAGACTATGATGAACTGAATTTTGCCATCCCTTCCCCTTTCAGGATCAGATGTTGACATTCTCATTGCCAGCGTATTCGTAGATAAGCTACATAAAGGAGTTAAGGTAAAGGGAAATCATTCGTAAGGCACATATACAGACTATTGTCCTTATAAGAGGAGGAAATTTGGACTGAGAAGGGAGAAAATGGCCCGGGGAGAAAATGATCATGTACAAGCCCAGGAGAGTGGTCTCCAAAGGAATTAACCCTAATGACATATTGATCTCCAACTTTGAGACTCCAGAACTGTGAGAATATAAATTCCTATTGTTTAAGCTACCTGGTTGTGGTACTTGGTTATGCAGCTCCAGCAAATGACTACAATATACCGTCCGTCCCAGTATTTCCGTGCCTGACAGTATATGCCACAGATCTACTCATTTATGCAGAACAATAAGTCCACCAGGGTTCTCACTTTATGTAATTTTTAAGAATCCCTCCAAAACCCTAAATGTTAATCGATAAAGGAATCAATAGATGAATTATAGAGCTTTCCGTCTTATGAAATGCTGTGGAGATTTTTTTAAAATAAGTATTGACGTATGTACTGATATGGAAAAATAGCCAAGGTTTCTTTTTGTTTTTTTTTTTTAATTTAACAGTCAAATTAGTTTAAATAACACAAAACACAGGTCCTACAAGAGTGTACATAATACAGTTATGTTTTTGAATGAAAACTCTTCTATTCTGTATTCCTCTTTGTTTGCGCTGTCCATAATCAGCTTGTGTTCATTCATTACTTCTATAATTTAGAACAATCTCTTTTTGTGTGATCTAATAGTTGGACAAGGTATCATGGAGATCATGAGAATGATTCTGGGGTTTAGAAGTGACCCCCTGAAGAAGTGGCATGTGATCTAAGATGAGAAGGGACCTTTAAGGTGAAGTTTGAGATGAGGGAGGGAGACAGAAGTTGGAAAGAACAGAGGTTTTTAAGGCTATTGAGGTGATTATAGTTGGTAAGATTTAATGAAAGGGAAAGGAAATTATTTGGATAGATTGGTATGCAAGAGTGGACACAGGGATTCTTGTGTGCTGAGAGATGAACTTTAGTTTTGTTTTAAGGTCAATGAAATGTCACAGAAAAGGAGAGAGAGAGTGGGAGGGGAGGGAGCGGTAGAGAGGGAGTGTACACAAAGCCATGAGATTTACCTGCCTACAGGGTGATGGACTGCTTGGAACAGAACAAGTTTAGTCCAAGAGACATTTAGCTAAAAGACATTTTAGCAGCCCAGGAGAGATGGTGGCGTGAACTAGCATCATAGGGGGCAGTAGGCAGAAAGCTGCCTCCCCACCAAATGACCACACCCTAATCACTAAAACCTGTGACATGCTAGGTTCCATTGCAAAGGGGAACTAAGGCTTCAAATAGAATTACAGGTGCTAATTAGCTCATAAAATAGGGAGATTTTCCAGATGGGTCAGTAGAATCACAAGAGTCCTTAAAACTGGCAGAGCAAGGCAGAAGAATCAGGTAGAGCTGTGTATGAGGAAAAGCCTCAGAAAGGAGTGCAGTGTTGCTGCCTTTGAATGTGGAGGAAGAGTGTGGGCCTAGGAGCCACGGAATGAGGCTGTACCAGGAAGGCACAGGGCAGGTTCTCAATGATTCTGGCAGATGGGTAAAGGAGGAGTCCTGGAGCCCTCAGTGGCTTTTTTAGGGTTTTATTGTTCTTTATATCAGAAGTGACTAGGCACATGGCGGGCAGGGGGACCTGGGGGGGAGGTAGAAGGGTGGTGGGGGGGGGCCAGGAGGCTGGCAGGCCTTGTAGCCCCTGGCACATCTTCACTCTCTGGGCTCTCTAGCCTCTCATGTCTCTGCTTCTGCTGTTGCTTCTTCTGCCTTTCTCTCTCTTTTTCTACTGCTGGTGTCCTTGTGACCCCATGCTTATATGCCCGAGTCTTAGCCCAGGTATGCCCACTTGTGCATGCCTACTTAAGCATGCATGCAGGACAGCAGGTGTCCATCATTGACACCAATGGCAGGAGGGCAAAAAAGCTTGATCACTTTTCCATTTACCCTACAGGTGGATTCTAGAGGCTGGCAAAGCAAAGGCATGGATTGTCCTCTAGAACTTCCAGAAAAAGACATTACCCTGCTGATGTCTGATTTTTACACAGTGGGGTGCATTTTATACTATGATCATTCAGAACTAGAATTATAAGATAGAGAATTAGTGCTGTATAGTCTGCTAGTTTGTGATAATTTGTTACAGCAGCAATGGGAAACTAATACAATATAAATTCAAAGAGGTGTAGAGATGTGATAGACATTTGTGGAATGGGCAAGAATCGTTGACGTCAGATGTGGAAGGATGATAGAGAAGGAGAAATGAAAATAAATTTCCAGAATTGACTTTAGCAATTTGATGCAATATGGTGTGATATCTAGAGATGGACAAGGAAGAGCAAGTAGGAAGAGCATAATTTAGGTTTTGGAGATACTGAGTGGCAAGAGTGGGAGAAATCCAAGAGGATATTTGGATGCATAAATCTGAAGTTTAAGACAGCTCTGGGGTTTGTCTCAAATTTAAAGTCATTAGCATAGAGGGGGAGTAAATTTATGGTAAAGGACAAGAGCTTGGTGAAAATGTAGCTTTTGATCTTACCCCTTAACACAATTTTCTTCAAGTTTTTAGTAAGTGCCCACTCTATTGATGCTATTCTAGAAACTATGATTCTGTTACTACTATTTTAACATTGTTATCACCATGGACAGTGTGAAAATGATTTAAGTTTAAAGATGTTTTTCTTAAAGCTTGCCTTTTGTCAGTCCTGAGCTTTGAGTAGCAGAAAAATGAGGGAGATTGAGTTGAAGCTAGATTGGATAGACCAGAGTAGACTTGCAGTCCAAATAGTGTGGAACTGAGTGAATGGACCTGTTAAATCCAACTGTGCCATGGAATCAAAAAGCTTCATGAGAAGGCACCAACATATGGTTGAGAGCCAACTAACTTAATCATAGGAAATGCCTAAGAGATTCACACAGTAGAGAAGGACAAGTGATAAAACAAGAGCCTGGTTTAAAGACTGAGTTCAAGTCCAAATGATAGACTTTGGAGACCAGGATCAGATCCACCAATAGTGAAAGGGGACTCCAGCTGTTGGATTAGGGAAGGCACTGAACATGAACAGCAGGTTCAGAGTGTGTACTACACTGTGGACCAGGTACAAGAATAATCTTTTTGCTGATCCCACCTGCCTTAGAGGCAGTTTTTCTGGAGTTGGAAGTATCTAGTGACATCCACTAGTTGGGCCTGACCTGCTTGAATAGATGCCTACTAACCCTCAATCTTTTTATCCCATTGCCTAAAAATCTAAGTAAAGGAAACCAATTCACCTGATACTAAGAGGTAGCAGGTATTGGTATGGATGATGGTGATTGTTGCATAATGTGAGTGGACATAACATTGCTGAACTGTTACATGGCTAAAATGGTGAATTTTATGTTATGTACATTTTACACGAATAATAATGGTAATAATAATAATTAATAGTAATAATAGAGCCTCCCTGGTGGGCTAGGGTTAAGTCTCAATGCTATTACCCCTAAGCCTGAGTTCGATCCCTGGCCAGGGAGCTGACACATATAGTGTAGCAGACTCTCTTCTCTTACCTACTGCTCCCCTCAGCAGTATTCTTCAGTCGATCTGCCTGTTCTGCTTTCCACTCTGTCTCTGGTGACTCCTCTCACCCCCCAACCTCTGGCTTACACCCAAGTTCTTCTACACACACACACACACACACAAATATAGTAATAATAATTTCCAGGAGCTTTGATCTGTGTGGGAGGAAGTAGCAGAAAGTGACCGTATTAAGAATAGGTGGGGCAGCCCCTGGATGAGTTACAAAGAATCTGAGGAAGAGGAATTCTGCCATTTACATCTTTCTTGATGCCACAATGATAATTTTTGCAGAAAATACCTTTGTTCTTAGATTGTATTCTGAGGCCATGAAATATGTGTCTGAATCACACCATCTCAAAAGGAGCTGGCGTGGTTGATGGCGTCCCCCTGCGATGCGATTCCTCAGCCATCCTTCTCCTATCAGTGACAGGCTGGTCATTAATCCTCAATTATCTGAACACAAGTAGGTATCTCTGAAGTACTTAAACATACATTATGACATTTACCAAATTCTTCAAACTGGATCTGGAGCTAAGAAAAGAAAAATCTCTTCTTGAAGGAGTCCCTGAGAAAAAAAATTACTCTTCAGATGTACATTAAGGTACCATTCTCAATTCTGTGCTTGAAGTGTCCTGCTTTCCGTCTGGTTGAAAACTTAACAGTCCAGTCATTACACTGACTATTCACTTTACCTGTGGGGCTTGCCAGGTGCACCCCTCAGTAATCCCCCTAAGTAATTGTCAGTGCCAAAGGCTAGAGGTCAAATCTATCAGTCCAACGCTCTTTGCCATGGTGAAAGGAGAGACGAACAAAAAGGTGATCCGATAGATTGACTCCCCCTCTGCTCGTCTTGATCCTGCCCCATCCTTTCTTATGTGCAACCCCCACACCCCTGCTCCTTCCTCCCAAGCAGATCAAAGGTCCCATAGATTGTAATTATTATTACTGTTATTATGTAAAATGTGCATAACATAAAATTCACAAAATTAGCCATGTTTAAGTATACAGCTCAGCGGAGTTAAGTTCATTGACATCATTGTGCAGCCGTCACCACAATCCGCACCATCCTGTCAGTAGTGCCAGGGGCTGAACAGAGCACAGAGCCACGGAGCAGTGCGTTGGGGAAGGCTGAAGAACTCTGAAGGTTGCCCCGATTGTAATAAGGGTCAAATGAACGTGGCACTGCTCCTGCCCACCCACCTGGCTGTGGTGAGTGATGGCTCTTCACCCACTGGTTTGCGTGAATAAACGTCTACTAACTCTAGACCTTATTATCTTATTGCCTAAAAGCCTAAGTCAAGGAAACCAGTTCAGGACACCAAGTGGTAGCTGGTATTGAGCACTTGCTATGAACCAGGCACCAATCTAAGCCCCTTCCCATCAATTCTAAGCCATTGAAATTCAATGACAGGACTCTTTTTTTTTTATTTTTTTTATTTATATATATATTTTTTTATTTATATATATTTTTTATTTATATATTTTTTTTGTCTGTTGTATTTATTTTTTTTTATTAATATATTTTTTATTAGTTATATTTGACATCATTTGTAGTCCCCAGGGGGTACCCACCACCATTTCACCCGTGCACCATCACCTCAGTCCCTTGTGCACC
>JAGFMF010011643.1:7441197-7486879 GCA_019455555.1 Galemys pyrenaicus | reverse complement strand
CCAGTCCAAGACCAAAAAGCAAGCACAGTTTCTTCACATGTGGCTCTGCTCCACGTGCCTCATCCAGGTCTCCTTGCTGTTCTCCATCTTCCTTTCTTCTCTCTCTCTTCTCTGCAGAAATCTTTTCTTATCCTCCTCAGCTCCACCCACTTAGGGCGGAACCAGGATTTTGGAACTTCCCCTTTTCCTGGGACCACCCTGTTACACAAATGGCTTGTTGACTTTCTAGAAACTCAAAGGCATGACTAGCAAGTCCTGGTAAGTGGGGATGCTGAACCCCACAGGTATGCCACTCTATAAGAGACATTCAGAGACTTTGCTAGAACATGTGAGCAAGACTGAGAGTCCAAAAGAGATGTGGTATCGCCCGTGACCTAACAGCAGCAGGAACTTGCCACCTTACCCAGACTAACGGGCACATGGGAGGGAATCAGGTTCTGGAGCTCAGTGAGTACCAGAGGGGTGAGGGACCACCACAGCCAGCCACAGTGAAAACAAGGGAAACCCCAAACCTCTTCTCTCACCCAGTGTCTCTCATTAGTCAAACCTAACTACAAGTCAAAGGCAAGGAAGCTGTAGTGACAAAGGCATGGGAGTTTTCCTCTAGCACACAGGTGCAAAGAAAAGCAGAGGCTGAGTCTGGGGGTGAGGGTCGGAGCGGGAGGCTACCTCCTGAGAAGGACCAGCAAAGTCCCTCGCTAACAGATATCATAAACTCTGTTGGCCCCTCCTCTAGTTTGTCACAGGAGCAGAATTTAGATCATTCCATCCTTTGTTCAGAAAGCCAAGGCTGGAGTGAAAGAATGAATAAACAAGGTCAGAATATAAAGCTACAGAAAGAAAGGTGGGTGCAATGGTGGAATCAGAATCTAGACCTGCAGGGGGACAGCACCCAAAGGGTTAATGCAGTGTCTGGGGAGGGCTGCAGAGCTGGAGACTGGGGACCACTGGTTAAGGTGCTGAGCTGTGGGCTGAGCAGAAGTGGGGGGAAGGGGGTGGAGGGGGAGGTCTGCAGGAGAATGCTCGACTGCAGAACCAAGCAGGGGAGGGCCATCCTGGAGACCAGCCTTCATGTGGCCTCCATGTCTGAAGCAGCAGGAGCAGGACACAAGGGTATTGGGGGAGATGCACACTGAGCAACTGAAAAGAGAAGCACATTTCCTCCCTCATGCTCCAAAAGAAGTCATTGTCTGGAGGGACTAAGAACATGGCCAGGCACTGCAGTTCAGGTATCACCACATGAAGTGGGTCCTGGTGGGATGTTTATTTCCTGTCACTCTTGTAACAAATGACCACAAATTCAGTAGCTTAGAAGAGCACATATCCATTCTTTTATATTTGTGGAGGTCTGATGTCTGAGATTGTTTCACTGTGTGGAAACCCATGTGTTACCAGAGCTGTGTGTTCTTGGGAAGCTCTGGGGAGAATTTAGTTCCTTGTTTTTTCTGGCTTGTAGAGTTACATTCCTGGGCACATGGTCCTTTCTTAAAAAATATTTTTGCATTCAAGAACTGGGGTGCAGGCCAGAAGTGTGTGGGGGGGGTGTGAGAGGATTCACCAGAAACAGAATGGGGGGAGCAAAACAGGTAGACTGACTGAATGAAATACACTGCTGAGGGGAGCAGCGGGCAAGGCAGGAAAGGTCTGAGGAGGCATGTGGGTCACCTCCATGGCCGGGGATTGAACTCGTGCTGCAGTGACTGTGGATGCTTCATAGTGCAGTACTTAACTCCTTGTGCCACCAGGGAGGCCCCATGGTCCTTTCTTCATTCACAACAAGCAGGATAGTATTATTAAATGTCTCTGCTTCATAGTCACCACGTCTTCTAAATTGGTTCTCCTTCCTCTCATTTATGAGGACACTTGTCCTACCTGGACTATCTAAGACAATCTCCTTAATCACATCTGCAAATTCTCTTTCACCATATACTAGACAAAATATATGCCAGGAATGTGTATCTGGGAATCTTGGTGACCCCACCACCTAGAAGGACACAGGAAACTCAACGCATCCCTTGACTTTTATACGGATACAAGTTCCACATCCTATTTGCTCTGAGCAAAGTGGGTTGATTTGCAAACTCCTGTGACCCAACCTATTCATTAGTCAGGAAGTGTTTTCCTAATTTAAAATATGGAAGACATTTGAAGACTCATAACTTCTCTTCTGTAGACCACCTATTCTCATTTCCACAGAAGCTACGGAAGTGAAAAATTTGGTACTACTAAAAGCCCAATGGGGTTTCCTCATGTAATCAGGAATACAGTCTGACTCTCATCCGCTAGTCAGCACGTCCTCATCGCCATTGGAGGTCCTTCTGGCTTTGCATTCCTGGTGCCCAGGGAGTGATATTAGCCAAACCCATCTGCTGCAGGATGGCGTGTCTGCTACAGAGATGACAACTTTCTGGACATAAATTGTATAGAGAGAAGAGACACCAAATCAGAGCAGCCACAGAGCCCAGTTTCTGCATCCTAAGTACCCTTTTTCTCCTGGCTTAACCTAGGCAAGTCACCTCCCCTTTTGGAATCTTGGCTTCTCAAGTGAAAGATGGGACTCATAACATCTATTCTACAGCATAGACTATTTTAACCATTTTTTAAAAGGTTTTATTTATTTTTGCATAGAAAAATTGGGCTGTTGGCCAGAAGAGGATGAGAGGATTCATGAGATACAGAATAAGTAAAGCAGGCAGATTTACTGAAATACGCTGCTGAGGGGAGCCACAGGAGAGACAGGAGAGGCCTGTTGCACCATATGTTGTTAGCTCCCTGGCTGGGGATTGAACTCAAGCCATAGGTGATGATAGTGCTTAGACTTAACCCCTAGGCCACGAGGGAGGCCCCCATTTTAACCATTTTTAAGCATTCATTTCAGTGGCATTAAGTATATTGTCAGTGTTGTGCAACTGTCACCACCATCTATCGCCAGAAACTTTTCATCTTCTCACACTGAAGCTTTGTATCACCTTAACACTAACTTCCCATTCCCCCTTCCACCAGCCCTGGCAACACCTTTCTACTTACTGTATCACTTTGACTGCCATGGGTCACTCCTGGGAGTGGATTCATTCAATGTTTATTCTGTGTTTGGTTCATTTCACCTAGCATAATCGCCTCAAGGTCCATCCCTTAGTAACATGTGTCTCCAATATCTCTTTAATAATTTTAAATCTGCTAGGAATTGTCTACCTTATGAATTTATATTCTGTGGACCAAACTTCCTCATAAGCATGTCAACATTTTGAAAGCTACAGATGCTTCCTGTCATGATGCCACTATTCTTACTGATTATTCCAACTCTACAACTAATAAAGAATGGCAGGAATTGTAAAAAAAAGAAAATCAGCAGGTATACACACACACGCACGCACACATACATATACATATAGGAAGAGAGAGAGAGAGAGAGAGACAGAGAGAGCACCAATCAGACTTTGGGCAAGAAGGTTGAAAATAAAATTCATACTCCAGACACTGACTTTTGAATCAAAAATATTCAGGAGAATAAAAAACTGTTATGGCAATTTTCTGGGCTAGCAAGCATGCCTGCAGTCAGACTTTTTAAATCTGCCTGCAAGGTCACTTCATTTTCTCAGTAAACAAATTCTCCCATATGGGCTTGTGATGGGTATTTTTCTTCTTCTTTGAGGTAGAATTGGCTTACAAGGCTGTGTGTGACTTAAGGGGAGGTTCACACCTCCTCAGATGTAAGCTACCACAGCACCCCACTATCATGGCACCCATCGTCCTTCACCCTAGGTCAGTGGGTTCCCTCCCCACTTTGTTCCCGTTCCAACCTCCTTCCCCCTCTAGTAGTTTCAACTTTGCACTCAATTTAAGAGTTTGTTTGGATTTAGTTGGTCACTTCCTTCCCCCGCCCCTCTATTCCACATGTGAGTGAAATCAGTGTTTATCTTTCTGCTCCTGACTTACTTCATTTTCCATAATTCTCTCCTGTTCCATCCATGTTGTAGCAGATGGCAAAAGCTGATTTATTTTTATACCTAAGTAGTATTCCATTGTGTACATATGCCACATCTTCTAAATTCACTATTTTGTCAATGGGCATTTAGGTTGTTTCCATAACTTAGCTATTGTAAATAGTGCTGTAACGAACAAAAGAGTGCACATATCCTTTTGAATTAGTGATTTTATATTTTACAGGTAGACACCTAAGAGTAGAATTGCTGGATCAGATGGTATATCTAATTTTAAAATTTTGAAGAACCCCCATACTGTTTTCCATTGGGACTGGACATTCCCACCAACAGTGTATGAGGTTTCCTTTTTCTCTACACTCTCACCAACATTTGTTGTTTCTGGTTTTTTTTCTTTTTTTTTTTTTATTGTTTTTGTTTTATGTGAGCCATTTTCACAGGTGTGAAGTGGTATCTCACTGCAGGTTTTGTTTCATTCATTTGTTCGTTTGTTTGTTTGTTTACAACCCTGACTGGCCTAGCGGATGCTGAGGTAACCAATTAAACAGCTGTGTCTGTGAGTGTGTTTCCAGGAGAGATTGGCATTTGAGTCGGTGAACTGAATAAAGCAGATGGCCCTCCCCAGCAATCAGTGGCCATCACCCAATCCCTTGAGGACTGGAGTAGAAGGAAAAGACAAGGGAGTTTGCATGTGTGCTCTTTCTTTTTTCGCTGAGACATCTGTCTTCCCTGGCCCTTGGTTCCTGACACTTCTGGCTCTCAGACTTCAGAGTCAGACTGGAATTTACACATCAGCAGCCTGAGTCTTAGGACTCAGACTGAATTACAGCATACTCTTCTCACTCCCTAGCATGGAGATAGTGGATTGTGGAGCTTCTCAGCGTCTATCACCATGAGCCAGTTCCTGTAGTAAGTGTCCTCTTACAGGTGTATATTGCTAGATCATTCTGTTTCTCTGAGAACCCAGGCAAATACAATGCTTGCACTGGCAGTTGAAGTCCTATGAGCTAGACACATTCTAGAGAGGGTAGAAATATGAGACACAAGCTATGTCTTATCTGTCAGATATAAGCGGTTTCTCTTCATGTTTCTGTCTGTTCATCAGTTGTATATGTGCCATTCAGCTCTCAGAGGAGATACTTCTTCCCCAAGCCACTCGTCACTTCAGTGGTTCATGCTCCAGTGCTCAAAGGCTTTATTTAGCAAGTAAGGTAGATCAGTAGAAACAAGGATAAAAGGGCTCAAGATCAGAAATCTACTCATGACTCAAGCAACTTAATAAAAACTTTACGAACTGCCTCTTCTCACATGTGAAACTAAATAGGCAGGTGCCATCTTTTTTTTTATTATTATTATTATGTTTTATTTTATTGAGATAACATCCACTTAGAGCACTGCACATGACTTATGGGTGCTACCAAAAGCACCCTAATCCTCCGCCATAGCCATTTGGAAGCCTGGGTTGTCATCTGCTGTGTTCCCCAAGGGACTGCACTTTCTTCAGTCTTTCATGAACGGCTACTGTAGGTATGATTTCAAGATGACAGTTCAGTAATCCTCTTTTTACACAGCTACACACATAAACCAATCTCTTTCTGATCACTAACCCAAATGATGAATTTTTGAAGTTTCATTTGAAAATACTCTGGTATTTGTCAATGTTCACAGTGTTTGTTTTGGTTGGCATTAAAATATTTTAAGAGAGAAATATGTCACCATAATTTACAAAAACTATAAGAAATCCAGTCTTTCTCTGATCTGCCTCATGAAAACTCATGAGGTTTTGCTCTCCAGAGGCTGCCACAACATTTCTTCAGTTTTAGTCTCTCTCTCTTTTTCCCCAGTTTTTTACATATACCAGAAGTCTATGCACGGAGCTCTATCAATTTTACGTGTCCCTGCTATAGTAGCTAGAATGTTTTATTAATTTATTTTTTGCATAGAAGAACTAGGGTGTAGGCCAGAGGTAGAAAGGGTGAGAGGATTCACCAGAGACAGAACAGTCAAAGTGACTGAAATGCACCGCTGAGGGGAGCAGTGGGAGAGACAGGAGAGGTCTGCTGTGCCATGTGGGTCAGCTTCCTGGCCGGGGATCAAACTCGTGCTGCAGTGACTGGACTGCTTTATAGAGCTGCGACTTAAACACGTGCCATCAGAGAAGCCCTTTAGTAGCTAGAATTTAACCTATTACACCATCTCCCCTATTTTCCCAATATAAATTTTTGCCCAATTTTGTGTAATATTAATAAGTTGTCCTTTTATCATTTTTTGTCATTGCATAAAGATGAATGAGAACATATTTTATGATTGTGTTCTTTATATCCCAGCATTTTGTTTTTCCCAGAATTTACTGTTTTTCTCTCCTTTTCATAACGGCTGCTTCGTAATAATCCTTTATTTTTAAAAGAATTTACATCTTGCAAGGTGACATGAATTTTTGTTGTTGTTCATCTCAAATTGCCTGTGTTGTGATGTCACACAGGGCCTCTGAACACCCAGCCGGCCTCCCAGGCACAGGAATAGTTTCAGTTACACAACTGCTGGTCTGCCTAAAATTCACTAAGACCTTGCAATCCGAGAATCAAGCACAGTCCTTAAGAGCCAGGTCTGGAGTTGGGGAGACTTAGATTTGAGTCCATTTCTGCCACTTGTTTACCATGCCTCCTTAGGAAATCAAGTCTTTTAGCCATCCTGAGCTTCATCTACTTATAAAATAAGGTAGTACTGGGGCCTCCCTGGTGGTGCAAGGGGTTAAGTCTCAGCACTGTGAAGATACCAGCAGCCACTGCAGCATGAGTTCGATCCCTGGCCAAGGAGGAGACCCACATGGCACAGTAGACCTCTCCTGCTTTGCCTGCTGCTCTCCTCAGCAGTCTATTTCAGTCGATCTGCCTTTTCTGCTCCCTACTCTGTCTCTGGTGAACCTCTCACTCCCAGCTCTTGTATGCATAAAGAAATAAATAAATCTTCAAAAAATAAAATAAGGTACTACTGCTTCACAGAGCTGTGCAAACATCAGAGAATGGCTATCACACACAGCCTGGCCTATGTCCAATTCCAGGAAATATTCCTCTTTGCTAACATTTTTACCGATGATGTTTTAAAAAAACTTCTTCTAATATCACCTCACTTAGTTATCCTTGCTATTCCAGAAGCTAGACATCTGCAGATTTAGAGAGGAGCATTTTGAATCTCAGAGAGATAGCCAGGGACACAGGACTGCCTCATGGAGGCAGAGGGCACTTAAGGCAGCGAGCGAAGTGTGGAGAAGCCTGTTCTCAGGATACAAACTGCTGGGGCTTCATCTCATTCCAGCTTCTTCCTACAAGGATGATCTTTACCTCCCTGGGCCTCAGTTTTCTTGTCCGTGTAATGGAAATAATGATAATCTTTACAACATAAAAATTGTGACAATCATGTGAGAATTTGTACAGACAGCAGTGTCTGACACACAGTTCATCCTGTGTGGCTACAGTTATGCAGCGGTTCCTGGCCCCCAGCGAGGTGCTGTGCCACAGCCCCATAAGGCCTATGGAGATAACCCAGGGGTTCTTCTTGTGCTCGCTGGTGCTTGACGCTGCTCTCTGTCCCAGCTGCTGGGGCTCTGAATTGGAAGATGCCACAATCGGGAGCTTTGAGATTAGCCCTGTGCTTGTGGTGGGACAACCGCTGAGTCGGACCAAGACCTGGAGTGTCCCTGAAAGGCTGGAGGCTGAGAGCACAGCAGTGACGATGCCAGAGCATTTCAGTGGTCTGCAGGGTTGGTGTAGCGGCAGGAAATGGGGGCAGCACAGGAGCAAGGATCGGGATGGTTCTGGGCAGATGGGTCAAGGAAGGAGCGTCTTGGAGCCTCGGTGGCTTTTCATACTTTATTTAGTAGAGGTAGCCAGGTACAATGGCAGGCAGGGGTGCCAGGAGGGCCGGGAGGCTGGCAGGCCTCCCAGCCCCCGGCGCATCTCACCCTCTCGGCTGCTTCTTCTTGCTATCTCTCTCTGCTGCTGCTGCTGTCGGTTCTCTCCGTCCGTCCTCACAGTTCTGACTGTCGATTCTCGCAGTTCTGTCTATTGGTCCTCGCAGTTCTCACAGTTCTGGCGTCCTCATGATGCTGCCCATTTATACCCGTGTCCAACACAGGTGCGCCCACTTGCGCATGCCCACCCTGGACTGCTCGCAGCACCGCAGGTGTCCATCATCAGTGGTGGGAGGGCGGAAATACCTGATCAACCTTTACCCTACAGTTGGGTTTCTTTCTGTCTCTTCCAAGACATACCTTCCAAACAAGAATATTTGGTGACCAAAAGCCTCCATCAAAGCATTCATCACACTCAAACTTTATTGTAGGTTTTGCAAGAAACTTTCATAAGTGGTGTAGGGTAGAAGTTATCAGGCTTTTCCGCCCTCCTGCCATTCGTGTCAATGATAGACACCTGCAGTTCTGCACGCGTGCCTGATGGTGGGCACCTGGAGGGTGTGGGCACACCTGGGCTAAGACACGGGGCATATAAGGGTGGCATCACGGGGACACCATAAGCAGAAGGAGAGCAGGGGCAGAAGAAGCAGAGACTAGGGAACCCAGAGAGAGTGAAGATATGCTGGGGGCTATGAGGCCTGTCAGCCCTCTGGACCCCCGACCTCCCTGCTGGCCATGTACCTGGTCGCCTCACTACAAATGATGCAGAAAGATCAATAAAAGCCTGAAAAGCTACCGAGGGCTCCAGCACTCCTCGTTTACCCATCTGCCGGGATCATAGAGAACCTGCCCTGTTCTAGAAATGGGTTCTGCGATCTGTTTACTATCTCCTGCCTCTAGAAATGGGTTCTGCGATCTGTTTACTATCACCTTTTGAAATGTAACTACACATTAACTTAATGAAAATCTTGAGAAGTCGGGCCCTCCCTGGTGGTGCAGTGGGTTAAGCAACGCACTATGAAGCAAACTGCAGCCACTGGAGCACGAGGGGACCCACATGGCGCAGCAGATCTCTCTTGCCTCGCCCCACTGCTCCCCTCAGCAGTGTGTTTCAGTCAGTCTGCCTGTTCTGCTCCCCACTCTGTCTCTGGTGGATCCTCTCACCCCCTGCATTTCTGGCTTGTACCCCAGCTCTTGTATGCATAAATAAATAAAAATCTTTTAAAAAATTAAAAAAAAAATCTTGAGAAGTCCCGTAAAGGAAACTTACTGTAACTATCACTTCCCAAATTTTTCTGAGGAATGAGTCTCCCTTCTCCCCGCAAACTTTTCATCTTTCAGAGAACTGGTGTTCCCAGAAACACACTTTGGCTAATGCTGAGTCAAACTGGCAGGTGGATGTTCACATGTGTGTTTAATTATGCAACAGAAGGATTAGGAAATCGACATTATGTTCTGAAATACCCAATTTAATAAACTGCAGCCAATTTTCTATACAGAAAGATGGCTACTGAATTGTTCGGAAGTAGATCTGCTGGAACTCAGGAACAGGATGAGGTGTTCCATGCCCCCAGTTCACATGGATGCTGAGCAGCAAGGGTCTTGTCCTTTACGTGTGAGGTGTGGTCCTGGCTCCTGTATTATTGATTCTGAAGGGTCTTTGATTGGCTTTCACCAGCTAATCCCATAAGATTTTGAAAGAGCCAATAACTGGTTTTGTTAGGGAAAAAAATAGTTTTAAATAAATTATACAAATAAATTTATAAACTTTAACCCCCACTTTAGACCACCAGTGTTTTAAAACCACAAATTTAATAATATAATTTCAAAAAATAAATCACTAACACCTAAGGGTAAAGTTAAGCAGCCAGGCTAGCTATAAAACCAAAGAGGTTTTGGTTTTAGGTTCTCTCTTCCTTTAAAACCATCTCACTTAACTCAAAGCCAGCTCTCAACGCGCCATTGCATTCCAGCTCAAAAAATCTGGTAAAATATTTACTGATTTGTATCCCTCTCTTCCCTTGGTGTTATTTCTACTTAATCCCCTTCTTTTGTAAAATAAAAACCCTATAATAACTTTTGTTGCATGTGCCTAAAATTAAAACTTATTATAAAAATGTTCTAAGCACCCAAGTAAAAACCCAGTCAAAAAAAACCCATTTTATATTAAGGTTGCCCTGTAACAGTTTCAATCATGGAACATTTACTGTGGATCACACAATGGGTAGGGGAGGCAAGGACCTGAGTTGAGAAATTGAGGGTGATGACTTTATGGGGGTAGATCACCATGGTAGGGTAGCAGGGAAGCAGGGTATTGGCTGGCAGGAGTTTCATAAGTTGGATAGAGGACATTTAAGCACCCACAGGTCCTTTACCTGGTCTCAAGTTATCCCTCCCAGCCCCACTCCCCCAACTATGACGGAAAGCAGGGCCCATTTGATTAGGTTTTCAACAACACGAATGTAACAAACAAGGAGCAGATTCCAGGGGCTCTGTAAGACTAGCAGGTCTGCAGCCCCCAGCTCTATCTGCTCCGTGACAGTTATGCTCATTCTCAGAACAGTTTTTTTTTTTTTTTGAGAGACAAGAGAGGACCCCAGAAACCTCCCAAATCTGATACTTACCTTATCAGAGCTCACCATCCTGGAAGAACTGTATCTCCAGGGGAACAGAGTGCTCCAAGAAGGGTAAGGTGTTGTCTGCCGAGCTATACATGCAGGGCAGCCTGCATTGCCCAGGGATAAAAATCATGTGCTTTGAGTTTGAGTCTCCAGCTTTGCCAGTTTCTAACCTGGACTCTGGGCTTCTGTTTCCTCTTCCATAAAATGGAGACAGGACATTAACACCACTGTGCAGAAAAGGACTAACATAGCAACATGAGACTGCATAGCTTAGACTTTTGCAGGGTTGACCCTTGGCTGGCATCTGGGAACTTGGGTTTTAGAAGGGTTTCCACCATTCTCTGATCAAAAGGCTCACAGTGCCTGAACTATTTATGCAAACGATGTGGTTCGTGCTGAACACTGCTTTCCCCCTAAAGTCTGAAAGTTTGGCATGGACTAGGCAGAGGGTTCTTATGTGATCGTTTCCTGGGCACTGAGTCTCTGATGCGCTTTCCTGGTAGTGTTTCACAAGCAATGTCACAGTTTGATGCTGGGAGAATTAATCATGTCCTGTGGACCCTCCAGGGGAGAGGACCCTGGAAACTTATACCTGGCTTCCTCCAGCCTTTGCTCTGTGCCTTTCCCCTTTGCTGATTTTGCTTTGCATCCATTCACTGTAATCAATCACAGCCGTGGGTATGTTTGTACATTAAGTCCGATGATAAGTTCTCTTCGTGAATTATCAAACCAGGGTGGGTGGTCAGGGTAGGTTTTGAGTCTTAAGTGAGATCAGACACTGAACATTTAGCACCGTGCCAGGTACAGACTAGGCATAGATTCATCAGAGAGAAGAAACCATCTACAAAGCAGACCTTCATTTCCCTGCTGTGTCCTTCTGCTCTTTTAGGGGCAGAAAGACAGGGGGAAGGTTCTCTATAATCCAGGCAGACAGGTAAAGGAGGAGTCCTGGAGCCCTCAGTGGCTTTCTCAGGCTTTTATTAATCTTTCTGTATCAGAGGTGACCAGATACATGGCCAGGGGCCAGGAGGACCTCCTAGCCCCCAGCAAATCTTCACTCTCTAGACTGCTGAGTCCTTTTCTGCCTCTTGCTGCTACTGTTGCTGCTTCTGCCTCTGCTCTCCTACTTCTTCTGCTGGCATCCCTATGATATGCCCAGTGTCTTATATGCCCAGTGTCTCAGCCCAGATGTGCCAACCTACACATGCTCACACCCTACTTCAGGTGCCTGTCTTAAGGCATGCATGCAGGACCACAGGTATCTATCTTTGACACTAATGGTGGGAGTGTGGAAAAACCTGATAACGTTCATTTACCCTCCATCTCTGTGGTGCCAGAAAGCACCAGGACCCTATCTCTGTCTTGTCCCCAAGAGTGGAATTCCTTTTCTCTCTGAGTAATGGCCATCCCTGATAGATATCATTCTACATCATGGAGTTTATCTGCATTTAGTCAAGAGTGAGCTTCAAAGAAGCATTGTTTTAGGATTAAAAAAAAAAAAGACAACTTTGCTTTCTTTTAAGTTTCTTCCTCTATAACTTTTTAACTCAAACTCACTAGACTTGTAAAAATGTATTAACATTTAAATTACAGTTGTGTAGTATCACAGGATGCAGTGTAGGTAGATTAATTCAGCCGTGGCTTCCTTTCCACCACTGTCTTATTAAAAAATAAGAACACTGTTAGTTCATTGATATTTTCCTTTTTATACTCTCACATGAATGGCATAGCAACTGCTGGAAAATTCACTGTCAGAAAGGGAAGAGGAAGACATTTCTATTTGGGTTCTAGAAAAATCTGGATTTCACATTTTCTGTGTTTTTCAGGAATGAATACATGTAAAAGAATTCTTTTCAAATGGTTTTTCTAAAATAACTGCTAATTTCTTTTTAAAATAAGGTCATGGAATTTTTTGAAATGTCACACGGACCCTGCCAACACATGGCCAGATTATATTTTAAAATGTACTTTAATTTTCACTAAATAATAAAGAGAGATGGTGTATAGAGCCACTTATTTATTTGGTGTTATTTCCTAGCAAATGAAATCACTCCAGGCCCTCGACTGACAAATAGTAGTATCATAATCAAACCTCCTGTGAGTTACACAGTTGTATAACAGGTAATATAGTTAGCTCAATTGGGCATTGTTGCTTGAGACTTTGAAACAAGGGAGGGGGCAGGAGGATGGGCAGGAATGATGGGCATCTGAAGACACGAGATGTGGGATGATAATCGGGTCTTTGCTATGAGTTAGCTTTTCTCTGCAACTGTCTGTCACAAAATAAATGGCTTAAAGCAACTGCCATTTGTTTGTAGCTTGATACTGAATAGTGCCACTATGGATTCAGCTCAACTGGGTAGCTCACCTGCTGGTTTGACTGGCCTCACCTGATGGATGGCTGCTGGTCATCTAGGTGGCTCTCCTCAGCTGTGCTGGTTGTTGGTTGGACTGATGGGTGACTGGATTGCATGGCTGCCCATCCTCCATCAGGATAGACTGACCTTATTCTCAGGCTCACTGCTCATTCCAAGAGCAAAAAGAGAACAAGTCCCAATGTGCAAGCACATTTCATTCCTGTTTCGTGGTTTCTGTTGTCTCATTGGCCACAGAAAATTACATATTTGGGTCCAGAGTCAGTGTGGGAGGGTCCCACCTAGGCCATGGGTACAGGAGGCATGTATATAAATGCCTTTTCTGCAGTTGCCCACAGCTGTGTTCCTTTATTGCTTTATACTTCAGATTAGGTGTTCTGTATGTTGTCCTATGTCTGTTAATCTACTGGTAGTAAGATGCTTCAAGAATAAAAAAGTGTCTCTTTATATATGTGTGTGTGTGCATGTATAGATACAGAGACACTATATATGTATATGTAAATATCTATTAGTAACTGTAAATATATATATTCTCTTTAGATATGTGTACAAATACATACAATTGCCAAGGTTTTTCGAGCCCTTCTCATCTTTTATTTCATTATCATATTCTTTTAGTTTTCCACATTGGTCTGCAGGACTAGTAGGCTGGATGGAGGAATGGATTTTGATAGAATATGTGAGTAAAGGCTGTGAAGGATCTGATCACTATTGAGAGACTATATACCCAGTCTGAATGTAGACCTCCAAAATTCACATGTTGGAAATCCTAGCCCCAATGTGACAGTATTTGGAGGTGTGGGGTGATTATCTCTTAAAGTATAGCCCTTATAAATGTGGTTGGTGCCCTTATTAAACAGACATGTGAGAGATCTGTTGTCCCTTCCACCTTCCCTTTGTGAAGTTACAGCAAAAAAACAGCTGTCTAGGAAGCTGACACCCAATTCACTTGGTGGTGCTTTGATCTCTGACTTCCAGTCTCCAGAAGTGGGAGAAAGAGATATCTGTTTATAAGCCAGCTACTCTCTGATATTTTGTTATAGCAGCCCAAACAGACACATCCACACAGAAGGCTGAATAGGAACTTGAGAACCCAAAAGAAATCAGGAAGACCCTGCTTGCCAAGCAGAGATAGAGGCTTTAAAGCACAGACAGAAATTTTAATGCAGGATAAAGGGAAAGGAGAGAGCGAGTGAAGTGTTAACATCTGACCCCGGGTGCTCATCACTAAATAAATATATTGGGTGATTTTAGCCTGACAGCAAATACTTCTTGAATACTACTTACTATATGCCAGCGGCTGGCAGTAATGAAAAAGCAGGTAGCTTCACTTCCATGTGGATCTTACATCCTGCAGGAGAAAGTTCCCAATCACACCATTGTGCATAATTAGTTAATCGCTGGTGGGTAAATGCTGCAAAGAATATGTACTGCAGCAGTGAATACCCTACCTGCTCCTGTCTGAAAGCTTACCCAACAAAGTAACCTTGGAGCCAAAATATGGTGTGGGAGGGGAGAGGGTGTGTTTGTTTGTTTTCTTAAAATGCCCACAACAGTTTGTAAGGATTCCCCAAATGATAATTGTCTTGTTCACATAAATTCTGGGCCGGGGAGGGTGGGGGAGCGGTTACCCAAATCATAGGCAAAAGGTGACCTACTTGAAATTCAAATACCGATATTTGGAGGTCTCCCTGTCACAGGATATGTTGTGTTTTTTAAAATCTTTTTTACTGAGTTAATATTGGCTTATGTATAGCTATATTATATATATATATACTTGCATATAATTATAGTTTTATAGGTTTAATTAGGGAAACTGTATCTTTCAAACAATTAAAATAAATTATGCAAAATTCTAAATATAACATACAGAGAAAGTGAATCTTCCTGTTTTCCTTGCCCACCCTTCCCCCAAATCAGCTCCCTGTAATCAATGTCAGTTAAGTTTCTTATGTATTTGCACAGCGATAAATTTAATACTTGCAGCATTTGGTTTGTACCAGATGCTTTTCAAATCAAAATCTTTATTTGTTTAATACAAAAAGGAATTTCATATAGTGAATATAATTATTAGCCCCATTTTTCATAGATACACATAGATTCCATGCAAATGTCTTAGATTTTACATGCATACTAAACAGTAAGATGTTTATCCCTGTTTGATAGTCAACTTTTGCTTTGATGAATCCTTTAACAAGTCCAAAGTTTTAGTGGTTTAATTACAAACATTTATTTTTACTCCCAGTTGGCTGGGCTTGGCTCCAGATTGGATGTCATGTTTATGTCTGCCTCATGCATCCTTTGGGGACTGAGGGAGCATCATCAACCAGGGAGGTTCATGCTGAGTGGCAGGAGCATTAGAGGGAAGGTAAACACATGGTACCTCTGAAAACTTCCACCATGACCTGATGCCCTGCCCCTCCATCCTCAGCCCAGTGGTCAAAGCAGTTCCCATGGCCAAGTCCAAAGTCATTGGTGAGTGCAAGGAGAGAATGAAACACATGAATGAAATTAACTTCACAGCCTGAAAATCTAACTTCCATCTTTTGCAGCTGGTGTATCGAAGAATAACTGAAAAGAGCTAACTGAACGAATCCATAATTGTCCCATGGTCTTCCCCTGGCCAGACATGAACAGCTGCCTCTTTTCTATTTGCTCTCAGGTTTTTGCATCATGTTTGGGAAGAAAAAGAAAAAGATTGAAATATCTGGGCCATCCAACTTTGAACACAGGGTTCATACTGGGTTTGACCCACAAGAACAGAAGTTTACGGGGCTCCCGCAGCAGTGGCACAGCCTGCTCGCAGACACGGCCAACAGGCCGAAGCCCATGGTCGACCCTTCGTGTATCACGCCCATCCAGCTGGCGCCGATGAAGGTAGGGCAAGGGTTCTGCATCTCACAGGTCTAAGAAGCGTGTGCTCGTGAAGTGTGCCATCTTTCCTGCAAGCTATAAAATGCCTACACCGTGTATCTATTTTTAAATATCCACAGATTAGCCACAACTGTTCTTTGGTGATTATAATGTTCACCGCTTATTGTAAATTACAGAGCATGGGAAGGAATCTCAACTTTCAGATGTGAGTTCTTTTTAAAATTGGACACGTAATGAAATGCAATGTCAAAATGGGGAAATGTTTACTTCTGCTTTCAAATGGTGTCTGCTAGTCTTTACAGTCAGTGTTAGCTACTCACCCTGGTTAAGACTGGCAGTGATTTCTGATTAAATACTATGTTAGGCAAACTTTTGCTGTTTTACACTTGACCCCAGAACACAAACTTTTGCATAAAATTTAATGCTAACAGACTTTGACAATAACAATTATATATACACATATATGAATATATGCATATAAACACAAATATCTGCATGCTTTATATGTGTGTATATATCTATATTCTAATATTTCTTCATAGTCTACGTGCTGTTTCAAATAAAAGTGAATCATTTGAATCCTACAATACTATATACTTAAACAAATGGCTGGTAGATTTTTTACAAAGAATATATATATGTAATAATTGTATTGAAGCAGAAATCAAACATAGTAAACTTCATGTATGTCAAGTTACTACAAAGAAAATCCAGTCATTGCTTTCTTTCTGTACCTCAAAATGATGAGTTCCATAGACAATAGGAAATTGCCAAAAACCTCTCCACAGAAATTAAGCATCATTAAAGTTTATCATCATGTTATCAAACATATCAAATTATTGTCTTACTCATTATATATTAGTAGACTTCTGAGCTACATGAATTCCTTATTCCATATCAATATGAATATTAAATATACTGTGTTTAGATGATAGGCAAAAGTAGATACATTGGTTTTTTTTTGTTTGTAATTTTTTTCTTTCCTTCTTCATTTATATATATTTGACATCAATTGTAATCCCCATGGAAAAGTAGATAATTGTTAAAAGAATACAAAGAAGGAGCATAGCTGATAAATTTATCAGATATCATTTGCGCTGACTAAATTAGAATGGCTCTATCATTTCTGCATTTTCTTGGTCCTGTTATTAAATATGTGGATCTTTTCTGCCCATTCTCCTAATCCTAGGAGGATTTGATCTTCAAGTAGGACTTAAAAACTTCCAGGCCAGCTAAAGTGTAAAACACTCAATAGATATATATTTAAGAATATAAGTCTTCAGGAACAAAAAGAATATTCCATTTTAAACAGATATTGATATTTCATAGAAACTGACCAATTAAATAGGGTTAATATTAGCTAATATCCTACTATTGAACATAATTTTCTCCCTAAAAGAAGATTAATGCTTTAAGGACCAGATAATAGTGTGGGCCATATCTAAAAAGAAATTGATATTGGAAAGAATTTGCTTTTTGGTCTCATTATTTTTCTCATATCTCAGGTTTTTATAAAACTCAGAAAATGGAATGTGCAGTCTGCCCAGAAAAGCCCTCCCTGCTGTTGATCATCACAGTAAAGGAAAAATGCCCAAGTGAAACTAGAGTTCATTTTCTTACCCTTGAGTACAGTTATTAGTCGGTGTGGAACCTTCTAGAAGGAGGCAGAGTATTAGTATAAGACTAGCTAAAGGCCACATGTGCTCACATGTGCTCTTATTCGTCAGTTTAATAGCTCTTATTCTATTAGTGTATTACTGTATACTCTATTCTATTACTGTAAACCTTTCCCAGTGATATTAAAAACTCTTGGTAAACACACACACACACACACACACACACAAAAATGCATGCACTTATCACCATTGACAGATATTGGACTCTGAATGGTAGGAGAAAATCCTACTGAGTCTTCCAGCCTCTTTGAATAAGGAATAAGTAAAAAAATCAAGGATCCAAAGTGTGCCATGCAGACTGGATGCTGCTGCTTTTTGGAAATATTTTCTCTAGAGAAATCTAAGTGAAATATTACAGACTGTGCAGAACATCTCAGAAGTCAGAACAATCCTTTAAATGAGCTGGAATGAATTGATAGAAAGAGTGAATAGAGTTAAGAATCACCTGGAGGGTTTGATAAAAATCAGACTGCTGGACATCATCCCAAGAATTTTTGATTCAGTAGAATTGGGGTGGGACCCCAGAAACCAGAGGCTAACTTGGACTTACATCAAAAGTTGGAGTTCACATACTGCCCCCCACAAAGGCATGTAGGCAAACCAATATAATCTGAATATCCAAAAGGTGGTAGAAAGGGCCCTTAAAAAGTTTTGGCAATTATCTTTGAGAAATTCCCTTTTATAGCTACCATCATTTTATCCACAAGAACATCAGAAGGAATACTACCAAAGTTCTTGATGAATTACATGTGTGAATATAAAGGGCATATTGAATGTTCACATTTGTTCTTACTGGGTAATTTTCAAATGGGTTTTCATCACCATCATCTGAGGGTATTTCTAATAAGCCAGATTCCCAGGCCTCACCATTAAGATTCTGGTCCGTGTCTCTGGGTGGGCCTAATGACTTGCATGTCTACAAATTCTCTGATATTGCTGATGCTGCTCATGGGTAAGGAACATACTTCCAGAACCACTGTCTTAGGTGGACTAAAGCTGGGTAATGATTGATCACCTTATGTAACACCCTAGAAGTCATTTGGAAAATGTTTAATATATATATATATAGGATGATTTTAACAGTTAAAAAAGCATCTGTAACTTCTATGTAATGTGAACAAATAGTTTATCTTAACATTTGTTTCAGGTTTGGTTTTCATTTTCATTTAGGACTCTAAATATAATGTCAACAGTATTATTTGGCATAGGTAAATTTCATTAAATGGTATCATAGTATATATAATATTATCCAGCTTGCTTTTTAACTTAATATTGTTTTCAGATAAATACATAGTAATATGTAGACAATGAGTTTATTAGAAAATTATAGTTTTTTACAGTTGACCCATTTCTCCATTAAATGATATGGCCATTCCTCTTGGTATTACAAATAATATTGCCATGAGCATCTGTGTTCATGTCTCCTTGGCACATGGTGAGAAATTTTCTTGCAGCAGTTCTCAAACTGTGGTCTGGAACCCTTGGGACTTCCTCAAGACTCTTTCTCGGGATCAGTAAGATCAAAGCAATTTTCCTCATAATATCAGGGTCTCACTTACCTTGTACACTCTCATCCTCTCCCAAGCATACAGTAGAGTTTCCCAGAAGCTACATGAAGTGTATTGACATCCTCAGTCTGATGCCTAATGGGTCATAGTCTTATGATTTAACATATCTGAGTTTTAATTTCAAATACAGTCAGTAATGATAGATATGGTATATAGGCCAACATCTTTTGTGGTCCTAAATCCTTATAAGTGGTTCTTGAGACCAAAAAAAAAAATTGAAGACCAAAGTCTTAAGGCTTTTATAACTTATTTCCTGTGTTCTACCCACATTTTTCGGTGTTTGTGTTTTTCTTCTGAAAATAGAGTTTTGTTTTCTCCCATAAGCAGTAGCCTGGTCTCTGTGTGTCTCTTAAAGATTATCCAGTGTTATTTTCCATCCCTTTTAATGTCATTTCTCTGAATGAGGAGTATGAAGTCATTTAAAACATCTATATTCTCACTCACCATCCCCTTTTTCTAATTTAGCTTTCATGTACTTTCTATTACTCTTCCTGTTATCCTTTTAAGTTTGAAATTTCACAGAGAATTCCGATGCGAAACTGGCTGTCACTGGGTTTGCTTCATCTCTCTCGTCCTTGATATTTTATCATCTTCCAAAACTGGAGTTCTCTCCTCTTTGTCTTCTGTCCCTGACCATCGCATTAAAAATCTTGTAGTCAGTCAGAAGGCAAAAGAAAAATACCAGACGGTCCCTCCCTCAGGAGGAACACAAGGGAACCAAAGGAGGATCAAAGAAAGGAATAAGAACAATATTAATAATAACAATAACAGCAATAAAGACACAGAAACCAAAAATGAAAAGACAAGGACAAATTGAGGACACCTGGTGGGGAGGGCTGAGGGAAGATGGGAGCACGAGGGACTGAGGTGATGGTGCACTGGTGAGATGGTGATGGGGAATACATGGGGATTACAATTAATGGCAAGTATATGTAAATTTTAAAATATTTTAATAAAAAAATAAAAAATCTTGTAGTCACCAAAGCAGGTAAAATAAAGATAGGTAAATCCTCTGTCCAGTCACCTGGTGCTAACGACTCATGCCACACTTTCACTTTCTCCTCTGTCATCATTTATGATCTTATGAGCATTGTTGATGTCAAACATCTCCTGAAGAATTAGAGCCCTTAATGACTCTATAGTTCTCTGTCCTTCCTCCCTTTTCATGTTCCACAATTTTGTATTCAGGATTTAAATTTTTAAAGTACATTAGCCCTCTTATTTCTGTTTCCATGGGATTCACCCTTTCTATGACTGTTTTTTTCTAATTAATTTTCCTAAGGTTCATGGCAGCCATCTGACATTTTCTGCTATTATCTCCCATCGACATAAAGGAAATAGTTCTGAGTTTCTCCTCCTTTTTTGATGTGTTCTTCCTTAATTTCTTTCTGTACAGCCTATGCCTTCTGAGAGTTGTCACCTGAGAGTTCTGTGTATTGATGAATTGCCGGGCTTTCAGGTAAATGAAGTTCCCTGCAATTCCAAGAGCTGAGGTCTTGCCCCATTGTGGTCTTTCTGCACCCCCTGCCTGGTTTGTAGCCCGTAGCATGACAGCCTCACACTGACCTTCAGCTGGGCCAGTGGCTTCCCTCAGTTTGCCTTCATCCCAGTGTCCTCACTGCGTCCCCTCTTGCAACTCTTATACATTATCCCATAATGTTCTTATCCTCTTAAAAGTCAGTGCAGTTTTACCTCTTCCTTGTAGATCTGTTTCCGTGAAAATGTAATGTTGAACATGAAGCATCTTTCTTACAAGATGAAATTTGGTGCCCTGCTGTTCACCCAGCCACACTTGGAAAGAGTCAGAACACCTGAATCTAAGTCCCCATCTGCCCATTACAAACTGTGTGACTTAAAATAAGTCACTGGCCCACTTCTCTGGACAGAAGTTTCCTTCCTATAAAGTGAGGATGCTGATACTTTCCCTGCCAGTTTGTATGGCCAAATCCAAGGACACTTGGTGGGTGGGAGAGAATCCATTCCGTTGCTTGTACCTATTTCAATATAATGCCACAAAATTAAAGATTTCATAAGCAATTTTTTGAAAATACCAGTACCTTCCAACTCATAAATTCTGTTGAACAAGTTACAGTATATATTTTAAAAAATTGTAACAGCTATTTGATCCATCTTTTAGGTGAGCAAAGGAAGACTTAGCAAGTTTAAGGAACTTGCTGTAAGTCTCCACTTCTAATAACTGGTAGAGGCCCAGGATTCAACCCCAAAGCTTTCTAACTTGAAAACCCAGGCCATCCTGATGATAAGACCACAGGGCATGAAAAAGTGCATCTAAGTTAACAAAAATCACTTCCTTCTTTCCTAGTCATTTTAGTCTAACAGATGATACAACTGAGACTCAGATAAATAAGGTGATTTTTCTCAAAATCTCTGAGCAAGTTTATGTCAGAAGCCATATTTCTATGTATTGGGGACACTTACAATTCAATCACTTAGAAAGTCTAGATTCAGCTCACAAACTCTCACTCACTTGAGCATCTGATCTAAACAGAGTATTGTTTTAATGTCCACCTCGCTCCAGTTTCTCATCATTACTGCCATAGGACTTTATTTTCTAACCGTGTAGTATTCAAAACCCTTTGCATTATGTGTGTGATCCACACAGTCTTGTGGAGGGAAAAGGATGGAATATTTGAACCATAAAAGTCAAGGAAAATGTGCACCAAGAAACAAGTGAACGTCAGATGGACTACTCACCCTCTCCAGGTGGCCTTGCTGCCCCCTATGCTGATCATATTTGAGGTCCCACAGAGACCCCCTCAGAAAGCTGGTGTCTCTCTGACATCTGTTGGTTTCCCATTGCGTGACCTGCTCTGAACTTCAGAGCTGAGCTTGTCAAGTGAGGACAGCTGTGCTTTGATACCTGGGAACATCTCTCTAAAGGGAGATGCTATTCTCAGGCACACTGGATTCGCCCCAGCTCTTCTCTCCTGGCAGCAGTGACCTAACTGAAAAGAATCCCTTGAAATCAAAAAGAAAATGCACGCGGCTCTCTGTGACTCCCACACACGCTTGGAGCTTGAAAGATTTAATTTTATCTCTCATTTAGCATCTTATCGAAATTGGGGCATGAAGATGGCAGCTGTGGGCTCTTTGGTGGTACTGTCAAATGTTTTGTCATGTAGCTTGAGATACAAGCATGATATTGTTGGCTGTATTTAAACTAGTGATAAAGCAGTTTATCAATACTTTGATCATTACCAGGCACTGTGTAGCTATCCAACTGATTGAATGCTGTTCTGGTTACCTATAAGGTTACAGTTTCAGTGAATAAAGCTGAGCCCAAGATGGCATTTACTGTATTCAGGGCCTCCCTGGTGGTGCAAGGGGTTAAGCACTGCACTATGAAGCGTATGCAGCCACTGAAGCCCAAGTTCTATCCCTGGCCAGGAAGGTGACCCACATGGCACGGCAGACCTCTCCTGTCTCACCCGCTGCTCCCCTCAGCAGTGTACCTCAGTCAATCTGCCTATTCTGTTTCCCACTCTATCTCTGGTGAATCCTCTCACAACCCCCCCGCAACACACACACACACACACACACCTCTAGCCTTTACCCTAGTTCTTGTATGCATAAATAAATAAATCTTTTTAAAAAGGAGTTTATGGTATTCACACAATGCATAATTTGGCTTTCTATTGCTGCATGACAAATTACCTCAAAAGTACCTCAAAATGACTTAGAGCACATGTTTATTATCTCACAATTCCAGTAGTCTGGCCCTCTACAACTCTCCTAAAAGTTTCACCAAAGTTCCTTCTATAAAGCTGTTTAGTATTTGAATATAACCTACACACATCTTCCCAGATATTTTAAACCATCTCTGGATTACTTATAATCCCTAATACAATGTAAGTGCTTAGTAAATAGCTGTGATGTTGCTGTTCAGGGAGTAATGACAAGGGGGAAGCCTGTACATATTTACAAGAGACACGTCAGAGTAGCCCTAATTACATAGTACATGTTTTTGATCCAGGGTTGCTTGAATCTGAGATACAGAACCCACTGATGTAGAGCGCCAACTGTGTATCATAGCATGACACAGAGTGATATCCCAGACACTTGCCTTGTGATGGTGCGTAACCAGCGGGGGGCATCTCAGCTACAGAATACAACCATGGAAGTGACATCCTACACCTTGGCTGCAGGGACAGCCCATACCCAGGGAGATGCGTTTACACAAAGGCATGTGCACAGGTGACTGCATCATTGAGGCGTCAGCCGAGGGCCTCTCTACTCTGGTCCTCACTGTCCTTCACACATGCAGAAGGCATTCACCCCAGCCCAAGTCTCCTAAAGTCTCATCCCATTACAGCATCATCTCAAAGTTAAGTCAGGATCAGGTGTGGACAGAGCCCTTGGGTGCTCTACTAAGTACAGCTGCTGGGACATAAGTCCCTCCAGGGGTAGACCCGAGATTCTAAAGACACAAGTATCTACCCCAGCCCCCAGCATATGATGGTGCTGTGGGCATAGGGTAATAGGCATAGACTGTCCATTCAAACATGGAAAATGGAAGGTAAAAAGGAGTCTCTGGCACAAAGCTATTGTAAAATACAGTCTGGGGAATGTTAAAGTTCCTAGATTAGGATTTGTGGCCTGAGAATAATCCTCCATGGCTCAGGCTGGAACCTGCCAGCTCCTGCTTTTGCTCTGCTTTCCTATGAAAGTTACGAGGGGTTATAGCCCAGTAGTTTTATCCACCTGCTCTCTGCTGCCAGCAGAGTTTGGGGGTTCTGAAAGTCCCCTTTTCTTATACTATCTCCCTTTGGAAGTACAAACTAGCAATATTCCTAATGAAACATTTTCTCTAGAATTTTGCAGACCTTGTGTGATTGGGCCTCTGGTTCACTCCATTGTGAGTGAACCAGAAGCCAAAGCCAGAGATGTTTTAAGGTAAACCCTTCTGTGCCTTGGTTCTCAGCTAGCGATGATGCCCTTGAACTTCCAAGAGGTTCTCTGGTTTAACTGGAAAGATTCAAGGGACACACCTGAATGTTCTTAAAAAGTTGTACAGTCACAGTGTCAGCCTTTTCTCTAGATAAGCTTTCCTGAGAGGCTAGCCCTTCATTTGAGTATCTTTACCAGTTAGAGAGTCTCAAAAATTTTTAAGGCATCAGATTCTGATTCCTTTAAAAAGAAGTTTCTCCCTTCAATTAATCTCTCTTTTCTGGCACTTGACTATAACCACAAAGGCCTCATTTCCATTCTTTCCTTGGAGATCTCCTTAGACGTGTCACCAGGTGTATCACTCTGAGGTTCTACTTTCCACATAACTCCAGTTGGAGTTTGGCCAGTTTTTCCAAACTTCCTGCCACTATATAGCAGGGGTCCCTCTCTCCCAGTTTCCAATAACATGCTTCCCCCATCACCATTCTCACATTCCAGATTTCTACTCAATCTATTCATGACAACTTAGGCTTTCTCTGCCATGTTCCTCAAATTTCTCCCAGCCTCCACCCACTTTCTGATAACCTGATCCCAAAATTGTTACAGACTAAACTGTGTCCTCCTAAAATCCATATTTGAAGCTCCAACTCTTAGTATGACTGCATTTGGAAATAATTACCAAATTGAAAGAGGTCATTTAGGTGAAATGAGGTCCTAATCCAGTAGGACCCAGCGATCTTCTAAGAAGGGGATGAGACAATTTGCCCACAGACAAAAGGCCCCATGAGGACGCACGGAGGAGGCAGCCAGACAGCACAGGAGAGAGAGCTGAGGAAAGACAACTCTGTGGACAGCTTGATTCCAACTTCCGGCCTCCAGAAATGTGAGGAAAAATTTTTGATGTTTAAACCACCCAGTATGTGGTCTTTTGCTATGGCAACCCAAGCAAACTAACACATTTTTTAGGTACTTATGATGTCACCTCACTTCCAGGTACCAAAAATCTGTGTTCATTTTCATCGTCATATAACAAGTCACCATACATTTAACAGCTTAGGAGCACATGCCTTGGCTGCCATCCTCTCTGGTCTCATGGGTGAGGAGTCAGAAACAGCTTAGCCTGAGCCGCTGACCCAAAACTCACAGGATCAGGTGTCAGCTGGGCTGCCTTCCCATCCTGGACTCAACTGGGGAAGAATCTGCTTCAAACTCACTTAGGTTGTTGTTAGAATTTGTTTCCTTGGCGCTCTGAAAAAATAGAGTATTTGAGGCCAGAAAGGAGGAGAAACGGTGTGATGACCAGGTCACTGGTCAGGACCCAGGCCTGCTGGACGTGTCCTGACATCTCACAGTTGTCCCAGCAGGGGCGCTGGGGCCCCTGTCACGGACTTCAGTCCCTCATTGGTTGAAGGTTGCTTCTGGGAGTTCATTCCTCGGCAAAACGCAGCCTTCCCCACATTTGGCCGAGCACTCCCCATCCTTCAAGTAGAGAGACTCGATTTGACTTCAGCGGGCCCAGGACATGGCTGCAGATGACTACTGCTATCAGCGTAACACCAGCTCTCATTTCTTCATCCAGTTTCTTTGTGTTTTTTTTTTAATTTCTTTTTTTAATTTTTTTTAAGATTTATTTATTTATGCATACAAGCACTGGGGTACAGGCCAGAGGTGTGTGGGGGGTGAGAGGATTCACCACAGAGAGCAGGGAGCAGAACAGGCAGATCAACAGAAGTACACTGCTGAGGGGAGCAGTGGGCACAGCAGGAGAGGTCTGCTGCACCATGTGGGTCTCCTCCCTGGCCGGCAGCAGGGATCGAACTCGTGCTGCGGTGGCTGAGGTTTGCTTCATAGTGTGTTGCTTAACCCACTGCGCCACGAGGGAGGCCCCAGTCTTTTTTTTAATTTTTAAAGATCCATTCATCCACCCATATAAGAGCTGGGGTGCAGGCCAGAGGTGCGGGGGAGGGGCTGTGATTCACCAGAGACAGAGCAGATAGCGGAACAGGCAGACTGACTGAAACACACTGCTGAGGGGAGCAGCAGGCGAGACAGGGGAGGTCTGCTGCATCATGTGGGCACCTCCCTGGCCGGGGATCGAACTCGTGCTGCAGTGGCTTGGGATGGCTTCATAGTGTTGTGACTTAACCCCTTGCACCACCAGAGAGACCCTAGTCTTTTTGTTTACCTACTATCTTGTAGGCAGTGAAACTCTAGAGAAGAACAATATTGGGTCCCCATCTCTACAAAAACAAATGAAGATATAATTAACGTTACAATAGAATATACAGCATACAATAGAATGTTATATTCTATTATATAATGCGTAAGTAGAACAAAATGACTGTACTTCCTAGAAAATTTAGGGAAGGTAAAATTAGGAAAAAATTTGAAAAGGAGTGAGTCTTATATTCATTCCTGATGAAAGAGACTACCTGATAAGAAAATAATTTCAAAAACAGCAGTCACTGTGTATTGCTTTAGACTCTGTGGAAGGGTACTAACAGATAGATCCAAAATCTTGGTTCCTAGTGCATCAATTTGTGCAAGTTACTAACTGTTGTGTGTGCTTCAGTTTCCTCACCTGTTTACAGTGGGTCTGTGTAGCAGACTACTTCATAGGCCTGGTGTGAGGATTAAATAGTCTAATACATGCAAGAGACTAGTTGTCAGTAAATTTAAAAAAAGAATATCCAAATATTGCAAAATATAAAGCGTAATAAAATTGCCCTTTTTAGAATAACACTGTTTTTGAGTTTGTTTTGCTAGTGTAAACCAAGATTTGTATACATATAGCTCAATTTTACCAATAACTATAAATCATACAAAATGTGAATACCCAGGAGGTCGTCCGGTTTTAACAGCTAAACACACTAATCTCCTTCACTCCAGGGTGCTTTCGGATGCATATTTCTTCAGGGTATTTCTCCAATCTTCCACTGAACCTGCAGGCAGCTGCAGGTCTTTTCTTCTACCCTGAAGCAGGAGCCAGAGAAATGACTGTCCCTGTATCAGCATCTTTGACATCGGCAGCCCCTCCCCCACACCCCAATCTCCAGCATCTCTGCTACAACTGCCAGCTGCTAGGCAGGAAGCCATCAGTTGGAACCCCCAAGACAAGTTCACCTCCTTAAGGCTGCAGAGATGGGAAATGAACTTTTTTTTTTTTAATAACAATGAGAGATGCGTGTAGGTAAATCTTCAAAATCTTTATGTCCTAGAGCCCAATTCCCCACAGGTGGTGCAGGATGCCTGAGAGGTTAACAAGGGCAGTAAAGCCTTCCCCAAGAATGAAACTCTCTAATACATCTTTAACAAATATTTTATTGATAGAACAATGTGCTCCTTTGGGGGATCATTTTTAATAAACTTTCATTTGTTTTCAATATGTTAGAGGAATTACCCATTCATCATAAGCAGGCTAATAAATGTAGAAAATTGTGGAAAACAAAGATCCATTACATCTCCACTGCCCACTGGTGAATTTTGATGTATTATCTTTCATCGTTTTAGATCACACACTCACCCTAGGAAGAGTGAGATTGATGACAATGTTTATGCACTTTCAATTTCATTTTCTTCTCAAATTCAATAGTTCCCAAACTTTCTTGGTTCACAGCACCTCAACTGTCTCAGTCATTTTCCCCCATATCCCCTGGGCAAAAAGAAAGCGTTCACCATTCCATTTATTAAGTAGCTTGATCCAAACAACTTGATAAGAATTTATGTCCTAACGATAGCTGGTTCACATAAATCGAAATCAGAAAATATTTTTATGGGCCTTCCTGGTGGTGCAAGGGGTTAAGTCTCAGCACTATAAAGCTACCCCAAGCCACTGTGGCATGAGTTTGATCCCTGGCCAGGAAGCTGACCCACATGGCATAGCAGACCTCTCCGGCCTCACCCACTCCTCCTCTTAGCAGTATATTTCAGTAGATCTGCCCGTTCTGCTCCCCCCTCTGTCTCTGGTGAATCCTCTCACCCCCTCCACACACACCTCTGGCCTGTACCCCAGCTCTGGTATGCATAAATAAATTATTAAAAATTTAAAAAGAAGAAAAGCGCTTTCATGTTATTACTATGGAAAGCACAAGGAAATGTGCAGGCCTTCTGGGGCCTCCACCTCTTCAGTCTGTGAACCAGGCTGGGTGCCACCCCTTCATCCCTTGTCCCACACTGCTTTGCATACAGAGCCTGTTTTTGCTGTCACGACAACTGCCAAATCTCCAGCGTAGCTTTCGAAGATGTCATCGAAAGCCGGGTAATAGAATCAAATGTAGAAATATGAACTAGCTTGAGCTGGGCATTTATAAAGTGTCTGATAGAGCTTTAGGAATGCCTGTTTCCCTCCTATTTTTCAAATCCTGCACCCCTTTGTGCATCACAGCAGTCCTCTGGAGCACCCTGATATACAGGTACCCCCTGCTCTCTGAGAGTTCTTACTTAGTGGGTTATTTGTGGTGTCTGGGAACACTCAAAGATTCCTCCACCTAAAGTAATGGTGAAAGCATCCCCATACCCTACAAGTCACCTACCAGAGCATACTGAGTAGGAATGTTTTACTGTATTCAGGCAGCAGAGTTTGGGAGTCATGTCATTACTGCTGCATTCTTTTAGCAGCCAGTTAGGACAGAGGAGCTGTGATTGGTAACCCCTCCTTTTGTGGGGTGTCTGTGTTAACTGCGAGTTTTTTTTATTGCTCAGCTCATGCCTTCAAAAGCGCATGCCATTCTTTCATGGAAAAGTGGGGTTTTCGAATGCAGGTCCCCACTGTTTTTGGCTGTTGATGCTCTCACCTTGCTGGTTCAAAGCCCAATTAGTCCCACTAGCTGTGGCACCTGCAGTCTGTGATAATGTGATTTTTCCAACCTCAACATCCATCTTTATGGCTTTGCAAGATTAGATTTTAGGAACCATGAGTCTAAAACAGGAAATAATTTCTGAACCCATCAGCTGTGCTTTCAAGCTAATGAATAAAAATAAAGTCAAGGAACTGACAAGACTTTGCAAATTAGGAAAAGAAGTTAGATGGAAACAAAAATAACTACACAGTTCCCCAAACTCTGACATTTGATCATTTCACACCAAAGACCTGGTCTTAGTATTGTCTTCTGCCTTATTGGTGAGCATGGCTCCACAAAGGACGTGTGGGGGTGCTGCTTGCTCTTTACTTTTCTTCTCCCCTTGGCTTGGTATTACGGAGTTTGTTCCCCAACTAAGGACAAGCTCCTTCCCCATGCTGGGCCGACATCCCCTCAGCCCTGTACTACCTCTTCCTGCCTTTAAGGTGGTTATGTTACAGGGCAGGGAGAGGGGCACCCCAGAACCCCCAAACCTGCCCTCTCTAAGTGGATTCTGCTATCAAGGCAAACATATAAGGCCTTTAATGGAAAGGAATTTTATTACAATTGGGGAATAATACAGAAAGGATAAAGAATATAGTTACTAAGTTAAGCATCCAAAGTTACCTATCTCCTTAAGGGTAAAAGTTTAGCTAAATAGGACTAAAGCAAGGCCCAAAAGCCTGCCACACGTCTAAAGGACCTTTCAGTGGAGACCCATAAAGAAGGGTCAGAAAGAGTCAGACAAATCTGGGAGGAAAAGAGCAAAATAAAAATCAAGATAAAAGCTGCCATTGCTAACCTCCCCACAGGTCTCTCACCCACATCTGTTCCAACCAGTCCAAGACCAAAAGCAAGCGCAGTTTCTTCACATGTCCCTCTGCTCCATGTGCCTCTTCCACGTCTCCTTGCTGCTCTCCCTCCTTCTCCCTTCTTCCGCTCTTCCTTCGTTCCTCCTATCTCCTCTCTCCAACATTTTCTTATCTCTGCTCAGCTCCACCCACTTAGGGTGGAACCAGGATTCTGGAACTTTTCCCTTTTCTGGGGACCACCCTGTTACAGTTAGGTGGGTCAAGTCAAATAAGAAAGAAAGAACTTCAAATTAGAGTGTGCAAATCGAGGGTGGTGCTGGTGGTGATTGAAGTGGGGAGAAATACTGGGGTGAGGCCAGAGACAGTGGGGAACAGAAAAGGCCCATTTATTGAAACATGCTAAGAAAAGCAGCGGGGGAGATGGAAAAGTCTGTGCACGAAGGCGGATTGGAGGCTCTCTCTTGTACTGTTTTCATGGGCTCTCTAATTTGGGGTGCCGGTTTGCACCCCGTTATCTGCTGGGACGTCTGATCTTGGACTCTGGCCTTTGAACCAGAGACATGCCCTGGCCTCTGCTCCTGAATTCTTGGGTTGGGCTATTTTTTCTGGTCATGGTCACAGATCTTAGGGCCCAGTTCCCATGGCAACCTTATCCCTTATCTATTCAAGCCTCCCAAGCCTGCCTGCAGGCAAGGAGGGGGTCTTAGTTTTTCATCTTATTAAAGTGTACCCCTAAAGTGACAGTAGACATGATCGGTGCTAGCAGAGGTGTTGTTGATGGTGGTTGTTGGGGATGGAGGGGATGGTGCAGGTGATGGAGTGATAGAGGCGGTGGTGTTGGTAGTGGGGGGGATGGCGGTTGTTGGTGAGAGTGGAGGGTGGTTGCTAGAAGCAGTTGGTGGTAACAGAGGTGATGGTGGTGATGGTGGCTGGTCAGGGTGGAGATGGTTGGTGGTAATAGAGGTGAGGCTAGCTATAATACTACTTCTTTAACCTCCACGAAAAGTTACCTGTAACTGCAAAAGGTCCACAACTATTTTATGCCCAGTTATCTAGTGAGTTGTCTACAAACCAGTGTAGATATTGGGTGTTTGTGTTTCTCGCTTCCACATTTGCAGGTAACACACTCACAACTCGGTTTTCTTTTTTAAGGATTTATTTACTTATGCATACAAGAGCTGGGGTGGAGACCAGAGGTGTGGGGAGTGGTGAGAAGATTCACCAGAGACAGAGTGGGGAGCAGAACAGGCAGATCGACTGAAACATACTGCTGAGGGAGCAGCAGGCAAGACATAGAGGTCTGCTGTGCCATGTGGGTCAGCAACGTGGCCAGGGATCAAACTTGTGTGCAGTGGCTGAGGTCATAGTGCTGAGACTTACTTGTGCAACCACGGAGGCCCCACACCTCAGCTTTCCCTGTGGGATGTGAATTCATGCTGGAGTGCAGGGGTGGGTTATCTGTACCACTACATTTGAGTGAGCACAACTTCCTGTCAGCCTTACTCTGTGAGATGGGCATTGTTATCCCTACCTTACTAATTGGTAATCTAGGGTGCCAAGAACAAAAGGCATTTACCAGAGGTCACACTGCTATCAAATGAGAAGCTGGAATACCTCCCCCAACACCTGAGAGGCCTGGGCCTTTCCAGACAGCAAGGCTACATTTATACTGTACTGTAGTTGCTGAGGATGCAGCCATGTTAACATAGTACAGAGTTGTGAGGAGAAAACATGAACCTTAATTTCAAGCAACAAATTTCAAGAAAACTATTTGTTTTATCTCTGTAGTGTTTCCACCGAGTCCTGGGCATTATTTGAAGAACTTTCCAAGTGTTCAAATGCTATTGCTTTTCAGCACAGCAACCTAACAGCAACTGTTAGGTTTTCCATATTTTATTCATATACAAGCTGGACATTGTGCCTGTGTTTGCTAGGTTGTGGCCAGTGTTAATCTGTGACAGAGATATTGATAACCAACAAAGGCTAACATTTTTATAGGCTTGAGCCAAACTTGAATTTCGTAATACTGTTCTCCTCTGCTTTATTTATTTCTATAGCATACAATTTCTTTCTGCCAAAGCCCAAGATAGTTATATTTAAATCCCTCTCTAGAATTGTGATTTTTTTTAAATTAGTATTTTTCATTGTGTTAACATTGGTTTACATCCCTGTTTGTGTTTTAGAAGTGTAGAGCCCCCCTTTTCATGGGCTTGACATAGTACCTTGTGCTCACTCCCTACTTTGTCCCCATGACTTCAGGTTGCCTCAAGAGTTAAGTCTTTTAGCTTGGCTTTATCTCACCTGTTTGGCTTCTCTATAATCCACATCTGAATGGCACCATCAGGTATTTGTCTTTCTCCTTCTGGCTAATTTTGCTCAGCATAATCTCTTCCAGCTCCATTCATGTTGCCACAAATGGCAAGAGTTTATCTTTTTTGATGGCTGAGTAGTATTCCGTTGTGTATGTATACCACATCTTCTTGATCCACTCCTTCTTATTGGGCATTTAGGTTGTTTCACTGTGTTCTCCTGTTAACATTTTATTCTCTAAATTGGACCTCAGATGTAACATCGAATTAAATTTTTCTTGACTACCCTGGAGTGGGATGTTGTGTCATAGGTATATGTATCCTTAGATCTAGTGAGTTCTGCCAGCTGGTTCTCCAGAATGCCATACCAGCTCACCCCACCAGTAACTCACAGGGTGCTTCTCTTTACCCACTCACCATGCTTCACATTGTAAACCTTTCTATTAGTTGCAGCTTACAGGGGATCCATTGTGGGTTTTTTCTTTTCTCTAATGGCTAATGTGTTTGGCTGTCTCTTCATTTCACTGTTAACCGATGGATCACTCAATCTGTGATGTCTGTTCCAATCCTATTCCAACTTTTTCTGTTGCTTTTCCCATTTGCCCTTTTATTTGTGGCAAGGCTTCCTTTCGGATTAATACAGATTTATTCACTTTACTTTAAATACCCCATTGTCTAATAGTTACTTTCCAAACATGATTTCCTTGTTTATGTTTATCTGACATATTTTTGTCTAATACTGTACTTTTCTTGGTGTGTGTGTTAGCATTTTCATATAAACAGCATATAAGTGTTTGGTTTCATATCTTTTGGGCTTCACTCAATCTGTTTTTTGTCAGGAAAATTCAGTTCATTTATATTTGGTATCATCACCCAATACTTGATTTTGTTTCTGCCGTATTAATGTTTTATTTAGTGGGCCTTGTTAAAATGGTGATCCCAAGTTTCCATTCCACTATGGCGTCTCCCCTTTCTCTGTTCTTAAATCTGATCCTTCTTTATGATATTTTGTAAACAAAAGCTCAACTAATTACCCCTAAGATGCACTGGATTTTCCCCAAAGACACTGTATTTCCTCCCCAGTCCATACTCCAATTAGTCAAGATGTTTTGAAAGATTTCATTTACTCTCCTTCCCTCCCTTCACCACTCCCTGCTGCCAAGAGACCTCAAAATACTTTCATTTCCCTAACATCTCCAAATTTGTACATTTTGGTGGAATTATTTTACATTTTCAGCACTAAACTATTTTATTATTCCCTTTACATCATTTCAAGACTTTTTATTTATTATTTACAATCTTATTTCCCCCAAGTCCAAACAGTCCTCTTTATCTGCTCAGAATTAGTATGTACCTACACGGAGACAGACAGACTGCATACCAGGTATTTTGCACAATTCTGTCTTTTCCTTATGTCCACCTCATCACTGCGTGAATGTTCTAGATTTGCACTCTGCAAGAGAACTTCCTTTGGTGGTGAAGGTGTCCCAGTAGGTTAGCTCCTAGCTCTATAGAGATATTAAGCTCTGGGAATGTGACAAGTATGACTCAGGAATTGGACTTTAAATTTTATTTGACCATTATTTATTTAAATTAAAAATGAAATAGCTTCAGATGGCTAGTGGCTGATACATTGACTAAAACAGACCTAAACCATGGTTGTTTTGGTAGAATTTTGACTTGGCGTTACCCTCAAGTGGGTGTGTTTTGCTTCCTTAATTTTATTTTTTTAAGATTTATTTATGCATACAAGAGCTGGGGTACAGGCCAGAGGTGTGAGGGGGTGAGAGGATTCACCAGAGACAGAGTGGGGAGCAGAACAGGCAGATCAACGGAAGTACACTGCTGAGGGGAGCAGTGGGCACAGCAGGAGAGGTCTGCTGCGCCATGTGGGTCCCTTCCCAGGCCGGCAGCAGGGATCGAACTCGTGCCGCAGTGGCTGTGGTTTGCTTCACAGTGCATTGCTTAACCCACTGCGCCACCAGGGAGGCCCTCTTCCTTAATTTTAACCTGTGGTCCTGTAGGGATTTGGTTTTGGTTTTGCTAATCAGAGAACTATATCTTGGTTGAGTACCAGCTTCTATACTCAATCTGAACTGAAACTTTCCTGCATCGCATTGTTAGTCCAAGGTGTGGACTCCACTTTGCCTTTTTGTAATTGTGGGACCACAGGGGAAAAGTACTATTTGGAAAAGAATTAGCCAGTCTGGGGCATCGATGAAAAAGAACATGAGAATGTGTGTGTGTGTGTGTGTGTGTGTGTGTGTGTGTGAACTAACGGGATTCAGCAGCCAGAGAGGAATGTTGGGTCAGAACAAATGTAAGTCATACCCAGCAAAATTGAGCTACTGGGGGAGACAGATGACACCTTAAATATAAAGGCAACAAGAGCATTGTGATTACTCAAGCAGGCATGGGAGTGTCTGGAACCAGACGATTCAGTGTATAGATTGAAGGAGAAAATGGTCACCTGCTGAGACATGAAAAGGAGCCTGACAAGTGGAAGAAATATCTCAAAAACTGTAAAAGCGTGGAGAGATGAAACTCAAGAGGGGGAAAAGAGACTTACTAGGACAAAAGTGAAAAGTACCAGTTGGAGGACATAATTTAACACATGATCATTTCCCTGAACTAAAGACCCAAGTATGCAGCTTCAAATGATTCATTGATTTTTTAGGCAGAACTCAATAAAAGACACACCTAGGCATGTGCAGGAAAATTTCTTTAAGAATAAAGAAAAAACATACTTACAGAAAAGGAAGCAGAATAAGAGTATCAATGTGATATTTTCTGGAAATTTGAGCACTTAGGGTATACAGTAGGCACTTGTAGAGTGTGCAGTAGACACTTGGGATCTTTCCAGGGTCTCTACAGCAGCTGAGTGCTTTCCAGCAATGGAAGGGGCCGTTTGGAAGTAGTGCGCTCTTGTTATTAGGAATGTTCGAGTTAGGCCCATCTACTGGCAGAAAAGTGACTCCGACATAGCAGACAGGGCAGGAGTGAAAACCACGGACTGATGTGGAGACATTTTTTAGGGAATTTGGTCTTGGAGAGTTCCAGGTGACCCAGGAGAAAAGTGCACTGGGAATATGGAGAGAGGATGGCAGACCTGAGTTGGTTGGCACTTGTGTCTTCTAGAAGAAGTGAGGATAAATTGGAACTGTTTTTCAACTATATCTCACAAAATAGCTAACTTTTCTAAGACTGAATTACAGCCATGTCCCGCCCCCTACCCCCATTTAAAGTTTTTTCCTATTTGGTCCATCCAAATTCAAACAATAAAGAATAGAGTCCGCCTTCCTTCCCTCCTCTCACTTGCCTCTCAGTCCTGAAGCATATGCTGTGTTATGAATATATCCATTCATCTCAGCTTTCTTTAATTTGACCGTTCGTTCTACTTATAGAACAGTGCCTGTCAGCAGGCAGGTGTTCAGTACATACTTGATGATTGAAATCATGCATTCCAACCCATAATAGTCTGTCATATGTACTAACATATGCCTCTGTAATAAGGGAATCTTAACAGAAAATGTAGCAGCCACATGGAGAAGAAAAGTTTTTATAATATGAGTATAATTTAGTAGGCTGATAAAACTTGGGAGGCACCTGACGTTTTCTTGTTTGTTTTTTTTTCCAGATACATAAAATAAGTTTATGCATTGGGCAGCTAATCACGTCTGTTAGTTATATTTACCATATTACCTAAAACTGCTTCTGGCATTTCACTGACATTCTTTCGCCCTTGGGGCCTGGCAACAAGTATTATGCATTTCTTAGAGTATGCTGCCCCCTGCTGCTTCCTGGGACACATGACAAGCCCACCGATATTTGTGAAAGGTTTATTTTTCATTCTATTAATATTATTAGTTCACTAGAATGTAAGATAATTGCACAATTACTTGTTGGTAGCTTCAATATTATCTTCCATGACACTTTTTTTTAAATTTAGGGCACAATTTAAAGATATCTGATTTTTTTAACAATAAAACTTGCTTAACGTTTTCAATATTTGTTATCCCTGACTTTACAAAAGTCATTGAAACAAATTAGAATTCATGGGTCCTAGTCTTTTCCGTACAAATTTAGTAAACCTCAGCTCAGTTTTCTTATTTTTCAGTTAAAGGTTTAACTGTCAGCTGTTTCTAATGTCCGCAGTTTTTATCAAGAAAAATGCAAAGGCGCCACCTAGTGTCAATAGCTAGTCCGCACAACCTCACTCAGAATGAAATGAATGTATACAACAGTGGGTGACACCTTGAACTTTTTAAGATGCTACATCAAAATGGACATCTTGAAGCTCGAACTTGTCAGTATTTCCTGTTATAAATGCAATCGAATTTGCATTTAATTAGTGAAGCCAGTGCTTTAATGAGATAAGCAAATGGTATCCCCTCAACTCACTTGGAATAATTGGTTTGATCTCTTTTTATTTAAGACTTAATCCTTTTCTGAACCTGGTGATGCTCAGCCTTGTGTCTGAAACACACCCAACTGCAGTAGTCCAGTATTTTGCAATGATCTGTACTTTTACATAACTCCAGTCAGAGCAGTGAAAGAACGAAAGAAGAGACTTTTGCTCAGGAAAATAACTATTTCTAGCAGCTCCCCATTGCTACTGTCAACGAGCAACACGCTGCCAAAGAATTCAAGAGCGTTCCACCTCCACCCACTACCCACCAGCCGCCCGCGGGCTTCTATCCTCGGGTCCTGTCTGCCCACAGAAAACTAAGGCAACCGAGCCCCTAGGGAAGGAGCCTTGCCTTTCCCGGGGTGGGGCCTTGGCAGGGTGCTCCAGCCTGTCAGTACAGCCCAGCTCTTTAACATCCCCTGGAAACTTCTTAGATGCCCCCCTCACCCCATTACCCAACCCTGCCAAAATCTGCTGATTCTGAACCTGCGAATCTGCATTATAACAACACATCCTGGTGATGCCCCTCATATGAAAGCCTAAAACGCACCAGCTAGGAGGTCACAAGATTCTAGCCCAAGACACCTCTGATTCCCTCGCCCACCAGCTGTGGCTTGGTGCTGTGTCCCAGGGCCATAAACTAGTCCGGAAAGAGGACCATCAGGCAGGTCTAGCTTGGACATAGAGTCTGCCACTTCCTGCTCCCGTAATTGTGGCCTGTTTCTCAGTGGCTCTCAGCCTCTAGCTCCTGGCTGTGATGCTTCCTTCAGAGAGGCACTGCAGGCTAATGGGGTAACGCGCCCCTCCCCATGCCCACCTGCCTCTCCCTCCATCCTTAATCGAGGCCAGTCCTTTCTCAACCTACCGCCCCTTAGGTGCAGGTGGAGTTAAGCAATATCCTGTGGTGATGTTTTCAACTGGTCACCGTTTTCTTGGAAACTCTGCCTGTTAGAGTTGGAGCCTCCCTTCCTCCCCCTTGACTGGGGATGGATTTGCTGTTCCCTCCTAGCTGGGAGAATTAGAAGTGCCTCTGCAGGACTGTTACAGGGAAAAAGGAAAGGGAACTCAGGACCCCCAAATCTGCCATCTGCTGAATCAAGAGAAAACGTACTGTAGTGTTAAAGAACTTAGTGGAAAGGACCTTTAATGCAATTAGTATACAATACATAGGAAGAAAAGAACAGAGAAAAAAATTTTCACATGAAACACCCAAAGTTATCCATCCCCTCGTGGGTAAATGCCCAACCAGACAGTTTGGCCCAAAGGAGGGCTACTTGGGTGCACAAAGGCTTGCCACAGGTCTAAGATACCTTCTGGCAGGGACCCATAGGGAGGGGCACAAGGGGCCAAAGTCTGGGAGGAAATGAGCAAACCCAAAATCAAGATTACGGCTGCCATTGTCACCCTACAAAGGAGAGTGACAAGTTCGGGCTGTTAAAGACAGAATCCAGGGTACGTGGGCAGAGAGACCCATGGGCCCACGCAGACCATCAACGAGATCTGCTAGGAAGATCAAAGGGGGAAATCACATCAAGGAGGAAGAAATGCCGTAGGGTGTGGTCAATATGTGGGCACCTTATATTTCCCTGTTTGTGATTCAGATAGCAGATACATCCGTGTTCTGGCCAGTTGGCTATTAAATATTCCATTCAACAAAGATAATGCAGGCACGCTGTTCTGTGCAAGCTCTCCAGTCCGGGATGGCACTGTGACCTCAGCCGCACCCCATGCTAGCAATTCTGTTCTAGAAAGCCAGAAAATACTGCAGAGATATCAGAGCACAGGACCTGTGCACAAGCTGTGTTCAGACCTACCTGGGGCAAGCCTGTAAGGAAGGAGGAAGTGGGGTAATAAAAGTGATTATCTGGAGGTCACAGACTAATTCTTCCATCCCTTTAATGCTTTCTGTAGGGGGTACTCTGGTACTGAATGAATTCAATGTAATAACAACTACGGACTTTGCTGGCCCATACACATTATGTAAACCAGGGTGAATTCAGCCTGATTTCTAAGCTAGTTTAATAAAAAGCTTTTCAAGTAGCCTAAGCTGCAGCAGTTGCTTTTATCTACCTCCAACACCAGGGGGCAGACTTAAGTCCTTTGGAAATCTGTTCTTAACAAAAAAAAAAACAAAAACGACAGCTATGTCTAATTCCTTTTGAATCCTACTACATACCTGGAGGCTATCTCCAGGGAAAATGATCACTCAACGTTTTTCCAGTGTCGTATGTGGATTACAACTCCTCTGTGAACTGGTTTAAAAGTGTTGCTCTCCATCTGTCCTGTTTCCTTCTGTTCCATTTGGGGCAATTTTTCAGCATTCAATTGAATTTTAAACAAGAAATATACTATCTTATTAAAGATCCACCTTCCAAATTCCTAGAGTTAAGAGACTTGCCAAAATTTGACATTTTTATCGTGTTCTTGTTTGCCAGTGTGAAAATCTTTCAGAAGATCATGCCCAGGGCCAAATGCAGAAAATTCCTCATGTCCCTGCTTCTGATGGTTTTGACTTCTGGGGGCTGAGCGTGGCCCACCGAGCTCAAGGATCCTGGGTTCACTTGACCAGTATGAGTCCATCACACACACACCTCACAGGAGGGGAGGGACGGTGTACAGCTGTGCCTGCTCCATCCCTTTTGAGAAAAATACAGTATTTTCATAAAAGTACCCTCATCTTGGCTAGGCAGGAGTCTGTACAGGATTAAGCTATGTTATTTTAATTCTCACTGATCTAGAAGGTGGCAGCACTAGAAGGTTTTAGCTTCCGGAGGCAAAAAAGGGGCTCCACATACAGATGACCTCCATCGTTTACTCATTCTCATGGCTGACACTACTTGAAGGCCAACTTGTCAGCTGGCAGATTAGAACCTCTGGCCTGGGCCTGGGGAAGCCAAGGCAAGTTCCCCTTCATTACTGTGGGGACCTCATAGAACACACACACAACTCAATAAACACACACACACACACACACACACTCCCAGCATTGCAAGGTTGCCAGGACCTTGTTGGCTAAAGCCCAGCGTCTGGCTGCAAAGGGAAGCCTTTCTCTGGTGCCGGGAAGGGGGGTTGAATGTATGCTTTCCAGGTAATGGGACTGATTCAGTGAAGAAGCACCATTAATTTGCTAATTTCAGAGCTGCTTTGCTGTGTCCTTTGTCACCCTGAGTAGTCTCCATTACTAGAGAGTCCCCTTTCCCCCTCACACTCTCGCTTCTATTACTAGTGGCATCAGATGGAGGAGCAGCAGCTGGACAGTTTAATTTATTAGGCTTCAGGGCCAATCTACCTCCAGTAATAGAATCCAGTGGAAGTGGACCTGTCCAGCAAACAGATTTAATCTAAATGATTCAAATGGTGTTTCAGCAGCTTCCCATAAATTAATTCATCTTAGAATCCCTCTATTAATCTTGTTTTAATTTGAGAATGGATGCACAGTACACATCGATTTTTTTTAAATGTCCTGTCAGGTTTTTACAGAGAAAGTATTTGATGTTTAAAATATTTTTCCTTCAATTTTGGAGACATTTCTTGAGACCAGGGATAGCCGAACTCTTCGGTGTTCTCCATGGTGCCTAGTCTGGTACTGAATGCATTCAGTGCATCAGACCCACATGGAAATAACTGAGGCCCATGGCCAGTTTTCCATCTGCTGCAGGCAGGGGACCCTCCACATGGTGTCCTGGGGCTGGTTGGCTGTGAGTCCTCTTGGCTAAAGCATTCAAGAAACTCCTTTACTTTTTGTCTTTATTTCAAATAATTTCAAGCTTACAGAAAAATAATAAGCACCACACAAAGAACTTTCTGTCCTGCATCTGTTGAGTTCAAGTTGTCATCCCTGGTGCATCCACAGCCCACCTGTATGTCTCCTGCTGGCTGAGTAGGTTGTGTTGTGTCTATGTGCCTGGGACCATGACGTCTCTCTCCAGTGTGCCCAAAGGCACTTAGGCAGCTGCCAACTCTTTGCTAAGGGACTAACACAAAGATGACAAAGATGGAGATAGCGGTGCATGTGCCTCTGCACATTTGTTGTTACATTCTTCGGGTAAATGCCCAGAAGAGGGGTAACTGGATTATTTAGAATGGGTAATTTTAATGTTTTGAGGACTCTCCATTTTGTTTTCCAGAATATGGCTGCACCAATGTAAAAAGTGAAATCCTGCCAGTTGCAATGATATGGCTGGACCAGGGGGTAGGTGCTTAATGGAATAAGTCAGATGGACAAAGACAAACACCCTAGGGTTTCACTCATATTTGGTACACCACTAAACAGATGAGTGAAGTGAACTAAGTAAAACTAATATTTAGGTTATGCAATGACTTAGTGGTTGCAGAGGGAAAGGAGGTACGCATCAGGTAAATGGGGTCAACTGTATGGCATAGGACAGAACTGGAATTTTAGCAGTGAACTTCGTGTAGTTCATGCACGTACTGATTTATGATTCACACCTGAAACTTACAGGGTCTTATATGCAGTGTTACTTCAATACATTTTTTTAAAAAATCTACATACCCACCTGCTACCATCAAAAGCAGGATATTAACTCTCAGGCCTCAAAGTGGTTCTCTGATTGTTCTTTATAGCAAATGATGTCCTTGCTAGCAAAAGGGTCTGAGTGAAAATCATCTGTCGTGTGTAGCTGTCAGGCCTGTGAGCCTCTGGGAGCGTGGAAGGCGTCTTAACCTTCCCATCTTTCTTCACTGAGAGGTTACTCTTTTCCCTTGTGTAATTAAGAAGCATTAGAGGGGGAGGTAATTTGAGAATATGAAATATGACCTTGTGTTTTTCAAGCATGCATTAGCAAAAGGCTTTTTGATCCCAAATTTTAATTAAAAGACTTGGCTTTCATGAGTTTGCTTTCATGATAGACAGAGAAACTAACTCTTGAGCTCTCTCTATTTCTCAGTCCTTGGAGGTGCAAGCCCAAGAAAGGCTTTCATTTAGATGCTTCTGAATGTGGTCAGATTCTACACAACACCCAGTGGTTACTTATACAAGCCCTAGGCTTTTCCTGACTGACATAGAAAGCCTGGGCATCAGCCTTCTGAGGGCTTCTGAGGGAGGAAAAAGTGTTAACACAAGCAGACGCTTCATTCCTACTGAGTGTCTGAGGGAGGGGAGAGAAGTGGTATTTGGTGCATGACCAGAGAAGAGCAGATCTGATGAACTTACAAAGCAGAAAGATACATCACAGAAGCCAAGTTTGGATGCAACGGTTTTGAATTGAGGTTTGTAACTGTTAAGAGCAAAAGCTCTGAATCTAAAGAAACCTAATTTGCAACCTTGATTCTTCCCCTCCCACTACCTGTGTGACCTTGTCTAAGTCACTTGGCCACTATTAACCTCCCTCCCTCCTGTTGTATGGTGATAGTAACAGCACCAGTTGCATAGGGCTAAGCAGATCCAACTTTAAAGGATACATAAAACCTTAACACAATTCCCAGCAGGTAAAACATATTGTAAAATGTCAGCAATGTGATGTGTTGACTGAGGCATACATTCTATAGCCAGATGGTCTGTGTTCAAATACTCTTTGCTACTTCTTAACTCAGACCTCAGTTTCCACACCTGTAAAATGGGGATAATCACAATGCAGACCTTTTAGGGATGTTCTGATTAATGTATTAAATACAAAGAGAAAAGGAGGAAGGTAGGGAAGAAGAGAAAGAGAGAACACGCAAAAACGTCAGTATGTAGCACATCAAAAGGATTATAATTTTACCCATAAATCTAGAGAAGCAACTTGTATCCAGAAGCTATTTGGAGACAGGAAGGTGCAGTCATGAGGTGTGGGTCCAGACAGTTGGGCCTAACTAATATGCAGGGGACATTAGCTGGTCAGGAATAACAGTGTGAAGATACAGTCCCAAATTTTCCTCTGAGATCTGTCAGACAGAGGTGCAAATCCTCTGATTCCAGAAGGTGCTGTTTCTCTGCTTAAAGTAGGACAGAACCTGAAGCCTTCAGGAAATGAGGTGGAAATGAGTAGAAGGGATTCACAGAAGCAGGAGGAAGAAGGTGAAGGAGATGGAATTGATAGAAATCAAGAAAATAGATGGCTACCTCCTCCCCACCAGGTAAGACTGACCTCTGCTTACATGGCCTTCCATCCCCACCCAGAGGGGCTTCCCATGAAAGGTGGATGGTTGAGAGCTCTCTAAGAGCACCATCTGCCCCTCTACCCAAACTGCCATTGTGTTACTGGACAGGTACCTTTATAGGCATATTGGCTGGTTTTCCTTCTAGAGGCTTCTATGATCTTCTTCAGCCACCACGCATACCAGCATGTTATGCTTTGTGCTGCCCCATGTTGAAGATGGTCCCGCCCAGCTTTCTGAGTTCTGTGCCACGAGAAAATGGTGCAAAATAAATCAATTTGTCTTTCCTGTCAAAAACACCTCTGTCTTAGCCATCTGTGGTTTAGAGGAATAGGACTAAAATGCATGACTGATGATATGTTTTGTTTTTATTTGTTTGTTGGCTTGTTTGCTTACTTGCTTTTTGTTTAGTTTTATTGTTTTCTGGATAAGGACTCCATTATGTAAATGGATATTTTGCTGCATAAGCTCTGTCACACATACAGTCAGGCACGCTAAGAGATTCCTTGGATTAAGTTCAAATTATTCCCTAAGAGGAAACTCATTTTTGTTCCATAAAGAGGGTACTTTCTGCATTTTGCTCAGATGCTATGTTCACATTTGACTGATTTGGAGCAGCTCTGAATTGCTGCTCTGTCGAATGTTGCATGTAAACCAAGCTTCTTACTAGCTACCAATCTAGCATGGAAAAGTCCTGCAGTGCAAGATGATAAGAATAGAATGAGCTGCAAAAGGAATCTTTGGATTCTTGGGACCTAACTGACAAACCCACCTCATGGTCTATCTGTAAAGATAATTGAGGCATGACAGGTGAGCATCTATCCAGACAGTGAGGGACTCTCTTCTCCCTGAATACAGAGTTGCCTGCCGTGGGCAGTTTTACTCCCTGGGTTGTATATTAGGGAAATGCACGTCTAAGGCTCTGAATTCAGACAGTCCTGGAATTTATTCCTGACTTCACCACTGTATTAGTCAACTGTGGCTCCAAAAATAAATAAATAAATAAATGCTGTAGAACCAAAACTCCCCAAATGTAATGGCCACAAATTAATACCCACAAACATCCCTTATGTTTGCTCATGAGTCTGCGGTTTGTGGGGGTAATCTGCACTCAGTTTTCAGGTTAGCTAGATTTCAGGTTAGGTGCAAGTTGTTCTAGATAGATCCTGGCATTATTCTTGACCACAACTGCTGAAGTCAGGTTCTTTCCAGAGAAGATGACAGGAACTAAGGAACAAAGGGAAACCACGCAAACACATAAAAGCCTTTGCTGGCGTCTGCTCACCAACATTCCAGCGGCCAACCAGGATACATGGCTAAGTCCAAGTTCAGAGTCAATGAATCAAGGGCATATGTACCCCACCTACACTGGTGGGAGGCACTGACGTCACTGTACAAGGAAGAGGATGAATGATTGAAACACATTTTAGTCTGCTATAACCACTAACAAGTGGTCAAACCTAGGAAAATCATTACAACTTCTATTTTCTCCTTTGTAGAGTGAGGTGTAGTGATCATCACCACTTGAACACTATGGCTCTCAGAAATCTGAAAGCTGGAGATAAACTAGTAGCTAAAAAATAGAGATAAAGGATGACTCTACTGTAACAGAATCCACCCTTTCCATTATGGGCTCTTCCCTCCACTGTCCAACCAACAGCCTCCTCTAGATTCTGAATTCTCTCCCTTGACCTCCTCTCGATACCAGGATTAATTCAAATTATTATATTTGTACATGAGATAGGGACAATGTGAATATCTTTGCAGACTATCCTTTGTGTTTAGATGTAGGAAGGAGAGATGTTGAGCCAGCTATCCATTTTATGATTGTGAAACTTCATTCCCTACTGAGGCTCCATTCCATATGTATGTGCAGCTCACCTTCCAGCTGAAATAAAAAAGCTCTGCAAAGTTGACATTGATCCAGTACACTGCAGAAAGGATCACTTCCTCACTCACCACTGCTGGGACAGAGTCAGAATGGGGACGCTGGCCACTAGATGGGAAAGTCTGAGGCCTTGCCACATGAAAATAGAAGAATACACAAGCCATGCTGAAGGAAAGCTGTCCAGAAAAGGGGAGAAACGGGCACAGGAGCCATGCATGTGTTCTAACCCTTTACCTTTCTCCCATGATCTGATGTCACTTTCCCTGTCACAGCCAGACAAGCGTGGGGAGGAGAGGCAAGAGAAAACCATTATTCTTGTGGAAGACCCTTCAGTAAATGTAAGGGTGGCACAGGAGATGCAGTTTCCCTGACAACCTGCTTTGCAAATGAGAAAGTTTAATCCTTTGCGGGGAGCTTTCAACCCAGTGGAGAAGCCAATATCCTGACCGATATCGATGAAAGATCAGTCATCTGTTATCACAAATCAGGTTGTAGAACAAAGAACTCCAAAGCTAAGGAGCTTAAAACATGCTCAAAACTACAACACATTGCTGAAAGACATTTTAAAAGGCATAAAGAAGTGCAAGGCACATCCCACCGGTGCTGATGGAGTATAAGACATAATATGTTAATGTGACAGAACTACCCAAAAATATATGCAAATTCAGTGTAATCCCTATCAGAATCTCATGCTGTCTTTTACAGAAATAGAAAAACGCATCTTAAAATTCATATGGAATCTCAAGGGACCCTGAATAAAATATTGTTCAAAAAGAACAAAGTTAGAAGACTCATACTTTCTAATTTCAAAACTTATAAAACAGCAAAAAACTATCACAACAGTAAATTCCAAAGCAGTACGGCATTAGCATAAGGGTAGACATCTGGACAAATAAAATAGAATATCCAGAATAGCCCAGAAAGAAGCCCTCATTTATATAGTCAAATGATTTTCAACAAGGGCGTCAAGAAGTTCATTGGGAAAAGGACAATCTTTTAACAAATGGTGGAAAAATTGAATATCCATATGTAAAAGAGTGAAGTTCGACACTTAAGAACTCAACTATAAAACTCTTAGAAGAAAACAGGGGAAGTTTTGTGACATTAGATTTGCTAATGATTTCTTACAAATTGGATTTTCTTGGATATGACATCACAGCATAGGTACCAAAAGAAAAAAAAAATCAATAAACTGAATTTTATCAAAATATAAAACTGTGCATCAAAGTGCACAATCAATAGAGTGAAGACACAAGCCACAGAATGGGAGAAAACATTTGCAAATCAAATACCTGATATGTTATTCATATTCCAAATATATAAAGAACTCTGGCCACTCAATAAGAAAAATTAACAATATAGCAGCACTCTTTACAATAGGGAAGACCTGGAAACAACCTAAATGCCCAAAAACAGATGAGTGGATCGGGAAGCTGTGGTACATATACACGATGG
>JAGFMF010011643.1:7415259-7431145 GCA_019455555.1 Galemys pyrenaicus | reverse complement strand
CCCCCCCTGGCCGGCAGCAGGGATCGAACTCGTGCTGCAGTGGCTGCGGTCTGCTTCATAGTGCGTTGCTTAACCCACTGCGCCACCAGGGAGGCCCCTCACTTAGATAATATTCTAAAGGACCACTCATGTTATCACAAGTGGTAAGAATCTGTTCCTTTTATGGCATATTTATGTATATAAAATGGTGTATATATATTTTTTCTTCTCTGCCTGTGCCAATATCCCATCTAACTCCGCCCAGGAGAACTGTAAAAACTATGTATATATAATGGTGTGAAGAAGAAGTAGCTCCAAGTTAAGAAGTAGATTGTGGAATCTTGTCTCATTCATCTCAGAGTAAACCCTGCCACTCAAAAAGGTTATTTGTTGGACTAAGTGGATAGAGGAATGAAAAGACATAATTCCATGCACCTCAGTGCAACCTAGAACTTGCTGCAAGCAGCAAGCAAATAATGGATAAATTTCCAAATTACAGGACTCATGAGCTCAAACTGACAATAAACACAAGCAGACGACCCTCTGTGTATTAACTCTGGTCAAACTGATTTCAGTTGACTTCAGTCCAGCAGCTTCACTTTCCAAACAGCGAGCAGTAGGACAATAAACTGTTCACATTTACTTTCCCAAGTTAACAACATGGAAAGTCACCTCCGGGGATCACCTTTGTAGGGAACTAGTCCCTGTGATTTAAAAGGCAGTGGAAATAGCAAACAATAGAACACTTCCCAGATATAATTTTCCTGCAGAAATCTTGATTTCTACAAAATCCAAAAAACCATCCTTAAATACATTGTGTTTTCTTGCGTTTTGTGTAGAATATGGCAATATTTATAGTTAATAAAGGGGTTAATTTAGATTCCATGTGATTAAATTTACTGCATGATTTATTTTAAAGGGTCTCATTGGGTAAAAATCACCACCTCCACTCTGGGATGTCCTGCCCTAATTCTCATATTTCCCAAGAATATGTGAGTTTCAGCTACTCACACAATTAGTAGCACCCCCTGTGGCTACCAAAAAAGGCAGATGATGGAAACTGAAAGAAAAAAATGTCTGAGGTCTTTTGATGTTAAGAAACTCAACCAAGAGTGAACATTTCTTCCCATAAGGATCCAAATTATATTAGGTCTGTTTATTTGTTGTGATTATGCTCCCTGCTGTTTCCAGCCCACATTCCTTAATAAAAACAAGGTTCTCTGCAGAGAAAGAATTTAGATAAATAGTTTAAAAGTAGGTCCTTTCTGAGAGTCCTGTTTTACTCTGAAGTCATAGGAATATTTAGTTTATTGACCTCCTATGAAGTGTTTACCTAGAAAGACAAAATGAAACACATTCTTGTAGAGGACAAGAGACGTTGTTTTTGGAAAAGAAGTGTGAGGTCTTATTAGGGCAAAGCTGTTAATTACACACTTCATTATTGTCAAGGTTAATACAGTCTGTGAGAGCAGAGGCACTTTTTCATCTCTTCCCGGGAACAAGGGGAGACAGCTGTTCTCATGGACAGATCCATTATAGCTTATCACCGGCCCACAGCCTAAGGAAGGAGCCCCATGAAATATGGCTGCTGTCACCAGGAGCCAGAGCAGACGCTGAGCTGGTCCACCCACAGTGGGAAGACAATGAGAACATGGCGTCAAACTCATAGAGATTGGATTACATTGATTTTAAATGCCTGGCTATTCCACAGCGTGACAGTCACTGATACTCTTGCATAAGTTATTATATTATTGATCGCTATAAAGCCACACAGTCTTGCTTTAATAAACATCTGATAATGGTAGTAATAAATAGCAGCCCCTACATTTTGAAACCCAGTCAAACCACATTGTAAAACTGCATGTTTGGATTTCATTTCAACTTGCTGTTGATGATTCCTTAAAGTGAAGCCATATCAGGAAATAAATAATGCCTTATTTCTACTTGCTGATTGAATAACCTTTTAACATTTTTTTGGCAGATCAAAAATTTATCTTTAATAAATATTTGCATTTTACAAGCCTCTTTTAACAATGATGTTAGAGTTTTCATGGAAAGAAAAAATCGTGTGGTATCTTGAAGGGAGATATATAAAATAGGTCATGTCTTAGATGGGCTATGTTTTAGTTTCTTTGGGGTTTTGTTTTGTTTTGTTTTTACTGTAGATGAAATTTTCTTCTTTTCAAATGTCTGCAACCAAACCTTCACTTCCCTGGCGCTCAAAGTTTATTCATTATTTCTATGTATCATAACTTGGCAGCAAGAACATGATGTTGTAGAAGCAGGTAGATACCAAGGTGGTAAAATCTGTTCATGTAAATCTCCATTTTCATTAAACACAAGAAATATTTCATCTTCCTACAGAATGGAAAAACAACAATAGAGCTCCCAACAGACAACTGTAACATAATTTTAGCACAAATATATGTGTGTGATATATAAGGGTGAAATATAAAAATGGGTTTGTTTATATAATTTTTATGTAAATATAAAATATATTTTATTTATAAATTGTATTTATATAAATTTATATATATAGATTTATTTATATTTATACATATGCACATGTATATATACATGCACAAATATGTATATAGGAATATATATGGGTGAAATATAAATTACCTTAACCTCCCCACCAAAAAATAGAAAAAACTATCACTACTTTATCATATTTCTGTTAGCTTATGTATCATTTCCATGTATAGTTTTATGTATACATAAAACAACATGTATACTATCTAACACTGTATGTTTAGATATATATTTAATGCTAAATATAATGCTGAATCCTATTATACTGAAAAGCATTTTTTAGTCTAACTTCTTACTGTAAAAATGATGCTGATTACGGAATATCTGGAGGCTCCACACATCTACTTCGTGCACAGTGAGCGAGTGAGCAGCGGCTGCAGCAGCATCGCTGGGCTTGAGCACCAGAATCTCAGGTCCCTCCTCAGAATTATTGAATGAGAATCTCCCCTCAACAGGATCTTCTGATGTTGTGTTTACAAAGTAAATGACAATTTGAGAATCCCTAGTCTAAAATATAAATCACCCTTAACCTCCCAGAGATGACAACTATCGATATTTTATCATATTTCTGTAAGCCCTGCTTTTCCATGTATAGTTTTCAGTTTAAATATTGAAAGACTGATTTTGTTAATTTTTATGGCTCAAATATTACATTTTAAAGATAGATACTAATCAACTACTGATCATGATTTGAAGGTATTCCATTTTTTAGATCTGACTGGGAATATCTATTTAGTATACCTAACAAATGGAATTAACTTGAGGCACATCTGTTTACATTTATGAAATTTGTGTTTTGTATCTACAGTTACCAATAGTAGTTTTTTTAAAGTCTACTCTATCAATTATTATTTTTGTTCCAAAGTATGACGCTGGGGTTTATTTCTCCTGTTATTTTTTCTCCTCTTCTTTTCTGAATTGTCAAACTAATCTGAAAGTAAAGAATTATGCCAACCATTTTAAATGTATTATTTCATTAAATCATCACATTAATAGTGTGCTGCAAGATTTTATTCTTGCCATTGCATGAATTTTTTTAAAAGTGACTTAAAAACATGCCCAATATCACACAACTAATAGGTCTATAAGCCCAAGATTCAAAACAAGGACAATGAACACTGCATTTTTGTGTAAAAGTATTTCTTACTCAGTAAAGAGTTTTTATTTTTCTTCTAAATGCCATTTAGCTCTTAACAATGTTAATATCTCTCCTTCCTTATATAGAATTCTATTTGTTGGGCTGATTGTTACAAGTTTCCATGCAAACTAAACATCCTATTCTAAATATGCAAGGACAAGGGCACAAAAATAGCTAACTCCCCAATTAAGAGGTCACAGATTAACCTGTAGGCTAAAATTTCTAATTTTAATCTTCTAATCCTCAGAAAAATCTGAATGGACATTCTTGAGGGAAAAAATTGTGAAATGGTTGTTTATAATTGTTTTTGAATTTTCCAAATGTAAGATGTTTATAGCATAACTGAGAAAAACCTCTTTCAAACAACCTTCATTCAGCTATCACTTAGTCATGTAAAAAACATTTACAAATCATCTGGTATATCGGTATAACGATATCTGTTGGAGCTATCTGTAGATATTGTCACATACATGTATGCATGAACCATACCTCTCTCTTTGTAGCATCTAAATTCCCTTTTCTCAATATCCCCTGCAAATGAAGTAAGTGCATTAGTTTCAAGACTACTCATTCAACTTATACATGAGCTTGGAAGGATTTTAGTGGGAACATAGGGAGATTGAAATGACTAGAATATTTTTTAAAAGGAGTCAAACAGGGAAGGATTATTTTTCTTGTAAACATTTAATGACCTGGCGGTGAATTTCTAGCTAATAATACCCCAGTTCCCAATGTAATCGTTAATTTACTTGCTGATGATGAACTAACAGGTTCACTGGATATAAATTTCAAAAGATAAATCGTTGAAATGTTGATTTAATATGGTGAAGTTTATTTCTCCTATATATAGTTCCTTTTTCTTCTGTAATCACAATTTACATCATAGTTCCAAAGTCGGTGGCATCTTAACACATTCTGATCATTTTTGCATTGCTCTTATTCACTAAATGGTGACCTGGTAATTACCTCTTTTTCTCCTCTCATCTGATCACACCTATTGTTTTCTCCTGAACCCAGCTCATAATTTTCTCCTTCCTGAAAACTAAGATTTTTAGTTTGTTTTTCTCTTTTCTTTATAGTCTTCATATTTTACTTGTCTTCATTGATGAGGTTTATTCAAATTTCCTTAATTCATTCCATATTTATACATTTATACCTGAAGGCATTAGCATGTTTTAAAACTTTTTGTAATCCCTCCCCCATCAGTTTCTATAACTCCTGCTTGAAGGGGTTGGAGGAGGAACTACTAAATATCAAACAATATTATCTTATTTACAAATTGACAAATAGGTAATGAAAATACGAAACTAATCACATTGCAAATGTGGATCAAATTGAGACCAGAACCTAGAATTATTCATATTCTGTAAATTCAATAATTCATTGATGGAGGTGGAGCTTGTAATAGAAATATTTCCTTCATGACCCATTTTGGATGGGTCATGATGTTACACACCAAGCTTTTATATCACCAATGGGTCTGTTTTGTTTAGCTCAACAGTCTGCAGAATGCCTTAGAAGGATAGCTTAGAAAGAACACGTTGGAGAGATAGAGGACTTGGATTTGAACCTGAAGTCAGTTCCCTGTCAGATGGCAAAGTTTACTTTTTTAATAGGAGGAAGTGACCGAAATTGTGAGATCCCTTCCAATACTGAGGTCCTGGAGACAATTCTCTGGTCCCTGGGCAGGATAATTCATGCATTCAGATATGGAGAGCAAGGAAGAATACAAGAGAGACAAATTGAAATACTGGTTAAGTTGGAAAGAATTTAGAGAATTTTTTTTCTCGAATACAGACCTACTGATAATATTGAATGTGAAATAATTAAATATATTTAACTATTTGTCAAGGTCAGAGAAAACCTGGATAATCATTTCACTAAGGATTATCCAAGTAGACTCATTGTTTCAGAGATTCTTGAAGACCTTTATATACTTGACAGTCATTATTCATGTGGAACATCATTCAGTGCAGATGCCCTAGAGTAAAATACTGGAAAGCTACCCTTGGGGAGGGGAAGGAATGGATTCCTGATCTCATTTTCTTGGAGAGAATAGGATTGTGCAAGGGCCTATCTGGAATGCTTGCTAAAAAGACATTGAGTTGATACATTCTGATATAAATAATCTAATACTATTTTTCTTAAAAACCATGCCAAGCATTGTTGAAGAGGAGAGGAGAACAATAGTTTAAATCCAGAAAGTAACAGTACATATAAAAAGGAACAGTACCCATACAAGGAACACCCTGAGCAAATATAAAGAGATGTATACAGGTAAGATACAGCTGAAATGCACTGGGAAGCTGCTCAAATAGACTTGATATATTTGAGGGTGAGTTGCTAGTATTCATACTAAATACACTAGAGGATGTCCATTTCACCCCCTACCTCTTCCGTTCAGCTTTCATCCTATCACTCTCCTATGCGCTATTATTTCACCCACATTCATCTGTTGATGTGGCACAGGCATTACTGCTCTTGTTACAGGGCAACTCTAATATAAAATGGGTTTTTTTTACTGGGTTTTTAACCCATGTGTTTAGAAGACTTTTATAATAAGTTTTAATTTTAGGTATACGTGATAAAAGCTATTTAATGGGTTTTATTTTATGAAAGGGGAATAAAATAGTAATAATATTAAGGGAAAGAGAGGGATATAAACTTGTAAATATTTACCAGATACTTTTAAGTAATGGCGCATTGAGAACTGGCTCCAAGTTAAGTGAGATGGCTCCAAAGGAAGAGAGTTTGCTTTAAAGGAAGAGAGAGAGCCCAAGGCTTACCTCTGGTTTTACCAGCCTGGCTGCTTAACTCTATGCTCAGTTCCCAGTGATCTACTCTTTGATAATTATTTTATTGGATTTGTGTTTTGGAACACTGGTGGTCTGGAGTGGGGGTTGGAGTCCACACACCCATCTGTGTAAGTTATTTAGGACTACCCTTCCCCTTAACACTCTCAGAAAAGGTTCTGGTAGATAAATATGATATATTATTCTTTTAATCTCTAGGGAGATTCCTCAGTAGAACATCATCTATCTTGGCCATCAGTCAATCAATTTATTCCCCCCACATGCACAGTCACAGTATTCCATATATTGGAACATTGTTCATTGATAAAAAAGACACAGACATAAATAGAAAAAGCTATCTATAAATTCATAGAACCTGGATGAAACTTACATACATTCTGCTAAGTGAAAGATACCAGAACAAAAGGTTCCACTCATCTGATACGCTGAAAGAGGTAAAACTATACGAACAGAAAATAGATCAGGGGTACCAGGGTTGGGGTGGGGAACAATGTGGGGTATGAAACTAATCTGCATGGCACAGAAATCATGAATACATGATGCTTTGCATTTGTCAACATCCACAGAAACTTCCAGCACAATGAGTGAGCTAATATATGCAGTTTTCTTTTAAAAAAATCAAACAGGAGATCAGAGAATCCCAGGATGGAATGTAGACTGTGACAAAGGAACATATACATAACCTCATTGAAGGAGGGTGCAGGGAAACAAGATACTAACCTAAGAAATTTGGAAAACTACTTGAATGTAGACTAACGCTAAACTCAAAAGTTGGCACAGTTGTTTCTCATGGTGATCTGAGTTAATAATTCTGAGGTTACCATACATGTATACTGAGACTGAATAAGGAAACAAATGACAGATGATGGTATGCAGGGTTTTCGGTGTTAGAGAGCATTTGAAGTAAGAGAGGAAGCTTGGAAAACCATGTGGTACTAGGTTAAATTCAGAGACATTAGTATGGATTCATGTTAAGCTCAACATAGACACAGAGGGCACATACAAGTATAGGTGTGTGCAGGTATTGGGTAAGTATACACATGCACGTATTTTCTGGCTACGGGCACAGAGAGGAACTGGAAGCAATGACACCTCAGTAGCCAGCACCCAGATATTAGTTTCCAATATCATAATCCAATAAAAGGAATCAGAGTTCCTTAAAGAAATAGCTAATTTTAGGATGGGGTCAGGGAAAACTCAAAATACATGAACTTTGGGCATGTTGTTCCACCAGAAAGTAAATGCTCAGAAAATAAATGAGGGGCTTCCTGGTGGTGCAGCGGGTTGAGACATAGCAGCGGGTTGAGACTGTGAAGCCCTCATAGCACAGCAGTGCGAGTTCTATTCCCGGCCAGGGTAGGGGACCCACGTGACACAGCAGACCTCTCTTGCCTTGCCTGCTGCTCCCCTCAGCACTGTGCTTCAGTCGATCTGCCTGTTCTGCTCCCCACTCTGTCTCTGGTGAATCCTGTCACCTCCCGTGACTCTGGCCTATACCCCAGTTTTTGTATGCATAAATAAATAAATCTTTAAAAAGAAAATGAATGAATGGGGCCTGTCAAAGAGTCACAACCATACACATGAAGGAACTCTCATAAACCAAATTGGAACAATTTAAACAATAAAACAAATACTGTAGTCCAGGGTTGTACCCCAAAGTATAAAATATCTGATCCATCTGCCTTGATATAAATAAATGATAAAATAAATAATTGAGAAAATAGGCAAGTGTCACGGACAGAAAAATTCCAAATACTTTATGTAGACCCCTCCCCGCAGGGAGGTAGAGTGACTCCTCATCCCTTGAATACGTGTTTATTGACTTAGCTCCAAACAGTACAGTGTGCAAAGGGGGAACAAGGGGATGTCACTTTCCAGTGTAGACACCTGGCTAACTCTCTCTTGGCCAGGTGACCAAGGTCAGGATCAGCAGTGATAAGATTGCTGATATGGACACCATATCCGCTATCTGCAGCCACTGAGGCCCGAGTTCGAGTCCTAGCCAGGGAGGGGACCCACATGGCACAGCAGACCTCTCCTGTCTTGCCTGCTTCTCCCCTCAGCAGTGTATTTCAGTCAGTCTGCCTGTTCTGGAGATGATGTGACAGTACCTTACTTGCTCTGTGGTCTTCTTCACTCAACCAGTAACCATTTTAACATTGAGAAAAAACTCAGACACACCCAGGATACCTGAGCAGCACTCCGTAAAGAACAAGCAAAGTCATCAAAACAAGGAAAGTCTAGGAGACATGACAGATAAACACAGTGAGGTCTCCTGGATGGGACCCGGGAACCCTAGGGAAGACTCTTGGAAGCTGCAGATTCCAACTAGTTAACAGTGATGCAAAGCATTAACATGGGGTGCCCAGTAACATGGGAGGGGAGGTGTGTGAGTTCTGTGTATTGTCTTTCCAATCTGTTTGTTGGTCTAAAATGATTCCCAAATAAAAGGTTACTTTTATTTTTTTTTTAAGATTTGTTTTTATTTTTGCATACAAGAACTGGGGTAGGCCAGAGGTGCGGGGTGTGAGAGGATTCCCCAGAGACAGAGTGGGGAGCAGAACAGGTGAATCTAGTGAAACACACTGCAGAGGAGAGCAGCAGGTCAGACAGGAGAGGTCTACTGCACCATGTGGGTCACCTCCCTGGCTGGGGATCGAACTCAGGCCTCAGTGGCTGCCAATAGCTTGACAGCACTGAGACATAACCTCTGTACCACCAGGAGGCTGCAATAAAGGTTAATCTTAAAGAAAAACTTGTAGACCATAAGTATTAGTCCAGGGCTGATTGGCAAGGGATGAGAGGGAGACAAGACTTGTCTTTCACCACAGATAGTTTAAAAAAGCACTGATCTATAACAACAGACTCCAGGACAACTTCGAATTTTTTCTTCCGGTTTGAAATCTCCTGTACTAACTGATGTGGTTTTAAACTCCTTGAGACTTGCTCAAAGATATTTTTCTCTTAAAATCCTGGAAGTCTGAAGTCATAACACTTTTGTTCTTTCATCCACCCCCATCATATTTTGCTGCAAACGTTGTCATTGTCAAGGTGCAGCTGGCTTTGTAAGTGATTTGTGATTTCTTTCTGTTCCTGATAACAGTGGTGTTATTTAGGCTTATTAAAGGAACACTGGGGCTTGGTAATATGTCACTGAGATTCAGGTACAACCATCTCATTATTGAGCCACCCCAAATTCAGCCATGATGAAGGAAGGTGGTCAGAGCAAGCATTGCATTTATGCACTTGATAAGAATATCACATCTGATCACAAATCAAATCCCACAAGAAGCCTTCGTGGTGTTCCCTATTTCCAGTTCAGACATGTCTTTCCTCTTATATAAAATCAATTATGTGTCTTTCATAAAAGGATGGAAAAAATGTACACCCACTTCCAGATATCCAAGTGACAGTGTCTACTGGCTTTGAAAATCATGTGAATAATGAATGCAAAAAATAATATACGTTCTACAATGAGTTGTAGACTTAAAATGATAATCATCAATTTCTCACTAAATGGTTAGGGATTATTTAAGTAGAGGAACAGGAAACAGATTTTCTATAAACTATTGATAGTAAATTAAGACAAAGATTGTATGGCATTCAAATGGTTCTCGGACTGTTAATGAATGTTAGTAATCTCTTAAGATTGAGAGAAGGAAAAGTTTGCAACTTGACATGATTGTTTAATATTTGATTTGTTTCACCACTGAAATCAATCGACAATATTTTCCCCCTTTTTTGAAAAGATTTATTTATGCATCCAAGAACTGGGGTACAGGCCAGAGGTGCAAGGGGTGAGAGGATTCACCAGAGTGGGGAGTAGAACAGGCAGATCACTGCTGAGGGGAACAGCGGGGGGAGGCAGGAGAGGTGTGCAGGGCCATGCGGTCACGTCCCTGGCCGGCATCGAACTTGTGCTGCTGTGGTTGCGGATGCTTCATGTGCAGTGCTTAACCCCTTGCGCTACCAGGGAGGCCCCTCTTCAGTATTTTTTAAGGAAGTGTTCTGGGGTCTGTTGTCCTCCGTGGCTGAAATTGGGTGAGGGGGAGTGGGGTTCCTCCACCCATTTCAAGGCATGGACATGCTTTCTTTAAACAGTACTCCCTTTATTATTTCCAGACAATCGTTAGAGGAAACAAGCCCTGCAAGGAAACCTCCATCAACGGCTTGCTGGAGGATTTCGACAACATCTCTGTGACCAGGTCCAACTCCCTGAGGAAAGAAAGCCCGCCCACCCCCGACCAGGGAGCCTCAGGGCGGGGCCAAGGCCATCGCGAGGAGAACGGCTTCGTCACCTTCTCACAGTATTCCAGCGAGTCCGATACCACTGCTGACTACACCACTGAAAAGTACAGAGAGAAGAGTCTCTATGGAGACGAGCTGGAGCCATATTATAAAGGCAGCCATGCGGCCAAGCAAAATGGGCATGTGGTGAAGATGAAGCACGGGGAGGCCTACTATTCTGAGATGAAGCCTTTGAAATCCGACATTGCCAGATTTCCTGTCGATTATCACACTCAGTTGGACTCACTGAGCAAAGCCAGTGACTACAGTGACCTCAAATGGGAGTACCAGAGAGCCTCAAGCAGCTCGCCTATCGATTACCCATTCCAATTCACGCCTTCTAGAACTGCAGGGACCAGCGGGTGCTCCAAGGAGAGCCTGGCATTCAGTGAGAGTGAATGGGGACCCAGCCTGGATGACTACGACAGGAGGCCGAAGTCGTCTTACCTCGGTCAGACGAGCCCGCAGCCCACCATGCGGCAGAGGTCCCGGTCAGGGTCGGGACTTCAAGAACCTATGATGCCCTTCGGCGCAAGTGCATTTAAAACCCACTCGCAGGGACACTCGTATAGCTCCTACACCTACCCTCGCCTGTCGGAGCCCACCATGTGCGTTCCCAAGGTAACGTTTCCTCCCTCCCTGGAAGGTGCAAGCAGTCTCACCTTCTTCTATCTTCAGATTCTAAAGTGCTTGTTTAGCTTCTAAGAGAAAATCCAAATCGAAATTCTACCTTGTTTCCACCCACATGTCCCCAGGGCAGAGGATTTAGGGCAAGCCCATCTATTCTATTCATTGCTGTCAAAGCCTTTTGGCATCCCCTACAGGGTTTCTGATTAAAAGGCAAAATATAATTTATTTGACAGATACTCTGATATACTAATGATAATATGTGAGCCTATTGTACTAAGGCATATGTAATTATAGACCATTGGCTGGAGTGATAGTGTCCTGTATTCTCACATGGTTTACATGGATCTGCTGTAAAGGGAAAAAAATAATCAGGGTGATGTGGTATGTTTCCCATAAGGTTAATTGTATTCAATTTGGGGATAGAAGCTAGTTGCTGGACCTTTTTCAGTATGTTTTTTATTTTGCTGTAATTCCTCTCTTGGTAATTTTTTTAAAGCTAAATGCTACAAATTTGATTTTCTGTTTGACTGGTTAATGAGAATCCAAAGTTTGAGAACCACAGTTGGAGAAGTTACTGCACCTAGAAACACAGACTTTGAAAAACATTCTGGAGAGTGCAATTAATTTATCTTCACGTGGTAAATTAGAAATAGTTTTGCTACAGCAAAGTGAAAATGGGGTATTTGATAATACACTGTGGATGAAAGTTTTCAAGCCTTGGTGAGGGACATGATTTCTAGTAGCCTGATGGTGTCCATCTGCGCTGGATGTTTTTTCTTTGGGAGGTTGGTGGGCTTCACAGCAAACTCTGGAAAGCAAGTCTTCTACATTCATCAGCTTTATTGATTACACACCACCAATATTTTTCCTTAGCTTATAATTTCTCAAAATCTCATCCAACACATAGAAGAAAAGCATTTTATCTTTTGTTTTACATTTGCCAGGTTGTGTTTTCTTTTTATCGATTGTTTCCTTTACTGTGCTAATGTTTTCTTGGTGTGATGAGGTCCTACTTGCTTCTTTTTGCTTATGCTGCCTTTGCTTTTAAAAAAAGTATAAAATCAGAAAAGTCATCAAGACTATTGTCAAGGAGGGTAATACCTATGATTTTTATCTAGGATATTTATGGTTTCAGGTCTTATATTCAAGTCTTCTAGAATTTTTATTGTTTCAGGTCTTATACTCAAGTCTTTACTCCATTTTGAGTTGATTTTTTGTTTTTTCCTTACAATGTTTGATTTCTTTTCTAGGTGTAGTCCCTATAGAATTTCCACCACCAATTTATCCATGCACCATCACCGTAGTCCCTTGTGCTCTTCCTGTCCCTGCCTTGATCCCTAAGATAAGGATCCAGTTTCATTCTTTCACATGGTATTTGCATGTTCCCATACCATTTATTAAAGAGACAATCCTTTTCCCAGTGTGTATTTTTATATTCATCAAAAATTAATTGACTGTAGATTTATTTCTGGGCTCTTTTCGGTTCCATTGGTTTGTGTCATTTTCATGCGAATAACATACTGTTTTGGTTACTATTGTTTTGTAATACAGTTTGAAATAAGAAGTGTAATGGCCCCAGCTTTATTCTTCTTTCTTAAGATTGTTTTGGCCATGGGGGCTTGAATTTGTCAGGGAGGAGGAATATATTTGCAGTCTTGTATTAGGGAGCTATTTTAGGTCAGAGTTATGGAGAAAATTTGTTAACAGGTTACAACCTTTCAGCCCTACAGTCATATTTGATGCATTAACATATTTTCTCTACCCAATAGTCATTCCTAACATCTGACATCAAGAGATTTCACACAGAAGTATCAACTACCACTTTCAGGCTTCTATTAGAAAACAAAAAGGACAAATGGCAGGGCCCCATTTTCACATAGCATTGGAAATGGAATTAGCTGAAAGTAAAGCCTGCCTCTTTAGAAGGGACAGCCCCTGCCCAGACCACTTTATTCATTTTTCCCATTAACCTAATCCTTAGAGGCATTTTGGATTCAATATGACCACCAACAATCCACCCACTCTTTTCACAAAAGGGAAAACTGAGATCCAGAGAGCTATGTGGCACACTTAAGGTTTCATAGTTAGTTGATTGCAAAATAAGGACAAGAATCCAAATCTGGTGTTTCTCCCAGTCCGGTCTTGCCCTATTGTACAGACATATGTTATTTCAGGAATGCCACTGCAATCGTCAGTAAACCCTGAGAGGCCCCATAATCCCAGAGCTTTAGGCCAAATAGATCGATGTGAAGATGATGGAGAGGGGTGAGGGGAAGAGGAGGGAGCTATCTGCTCCCTTGCCTGTACCCTCTTCCTGCAAACTTCCAAATATATAATAAAACGCGGACCTGTGCGAACATTTTATTTTGTCCAACTCGGAAACAATGTAGTAACTATGGTGGCTCTTGGGGAAGAAGTATAACAGAAACAGTACAAAAACCTTGTGGCTCAAATAAAAAAATAATGGCATATTCCCCCATGAGAATGTCTAATCAGGACTCCAGAGGCACAAGCTGCTGTTTGATGTTTCACTGGAGACCCATGAGAAATTCACGAGCAGGTTTTGTGGGAGGGTAGGAGGTGGGAGGCATGTTAGTAATTAAAACGTTTACTTGATTAAAAATATAGCATCTCTCTGAAAAGACTTAGGTGCCTGTGTCTTCAGAGCTGTACTCTTAAAAATCTACCGATCACATGCACATCTCCTGCTGAGGGAAGAAATAGCGATCACGACTCAGATAATTTGGCTTTGCCTCAAGGAAAAGGGGGCTGGTGGATAATGTTCACATCTCCAATAATAAGAGAATGCATGAATTTTGTGTAGGACTCCCAGTAGAGCAAAAATGAGAAGGTATATGACCCTAGTTTTACATTTTGACCTAAAGAAAAAAGTACTAATATTAACCCCCAATAAAAAATTAATGTACCTACATACTTTCCCTGTTGTTATTACAGGAAGCAAGTCTGTGTAATCTGTAGATGCCTAATCTGTAAGCACCCAGCTCCTTACTTTTCATTGTTTTTTGTTTTGTTTTGTTTTGCTGAGACCGAGCAGAGGTTACATGGAGAGGGTAGGGAGGTAAGCACAACCAAACAACATTTATACAGCACCGGTCATGCCCCATGTAAAATTGGCCAGATATGGAGACAGAATGTTTCACCCTCCCCTGCAGACAAGTCTGCCTTACAAGAAGGGAAATTGACTGGAGACGCTGTCACCAGGCTTTTGATTTTGCTCATTTTGAGCCTGTTCAGGGCCCGGGGTGGCACCCGCTCCTGAGTCTCAGCGCTGGTCTAGCACATCTGTTCCTTACTCTGGCTCCAAACCATGAGCGCCCCGATGCAAGAACAATTGTGCCAGTTCACCAAGCCCTCGCCACACCAGATAGATGCATTGCCTCATGAGGACCCACAGCCCCATAAAGCAGAATCCTTCCCAGCCACATCAGTCAGCTCTAAGGAGACACTGGATACATCCCCCAGGCACAGCTTCTGGGGCCATCAAACCTTAACCTGGCTTCTTGCAAGTTTCTTTTAATACCTGCTATAATGAAGTTCACTTAGGTTGCATCATTCTGTCTCATTCTGTGGATCAGCTTTGACACTATCAGTGTTTTGGCGTGGAGAGCCCCTGTTCTATGGCTACCAAGTACATTTTGACAGTTAAGGGTATAGGTTCTGAAGCTAAACTTCCTGGAATCAAGTCCAAATGGTGTCCCTTAAAACGAGGTGATTAAACTGCTTAACTGTGCTATTACATCTATCAAGTGGGAATGAAGATTGTCCATGCTTATCATCTTGTGTGAGTATTAAATGAGTTAATAGTTAAAGTGGCCTAGTTAACATATGTCATCAGCACTGTAGTCTGGCTGGGGAGCAGAGAGACAGAGGATAGCTGTGAGATGTTGCTGAGAGCTCCAGCGTTCCAGGAATGTTTGCAAACAAGCCCCAATTTATATCTCACAATGCTAGAAGACTTCAAGATTTATTTTACAGATGAGGAAATTGAGGCACAGACAGGAGCATATTCCAGTTAAGTGTTTGGGTCCTGGGGATCTGATTCTAAAACTTGTCCTAATGCTCTCTGATGTCACCCAGAATCTTAAATCTGGGTGAAAGCTGGGACTCGGGGCTGCAAAGGAAGCATTCAGAGAGGAGAGATCCCTAAGATTTGCTATGTGCTCACTCGGTCTTGAGTAATGATCTTAATTGATTTTATGACAGACCACCCAGCTTTCTCACTCATCACTAAAGGCTTTATGAGTACAAGTTCCAGAATGCAATTCCTGGGATTCAAACAATTACTAGTTATAATCTTGTATGTATGTCAGTTTCCACATCTGTGGAGTATTTGAACACCAATATTGAACCTCTGTTAAGGTTTAAAAAATATTAATAAATATTAGGTCCAACCATTATGGAAAGCAGTATGGCAGTTCCTCAATCTACTAAGAATGGAACTTCCATAGGATCCAGCAATCCCACTCCTAGGAATATACCCAAA
>JAGFMF010011643.1:7400839-7415209 GCA_019455555.1 Galemys pyrenaicus | reverse complement strand
AAAGAATACCTGCACCCCTATGTTTATAGCAGCACTCTTTACAAGAGGGAAGACCTGGAAACAACCTAAATGCCCAAAAACAGATGAGTGGATCGGGAAACTGTGGTACATATACACGATGGAATACTATTCAGCAATCAGAAAAGAAAAACTAGACGCATTCATAGCAACATGGATGGAACTGGAAGGGATGATGCTCAGCGAAGTAAGTCAGAAGGCAAAAGAAAAATATCAGATGGTTCCTCTCCTAAGAGGAATATAAGGGAACCAAATAAGGATCAAGGAAAGGAAAAAGAACAACAACAACAATAATAATAATAACAACAATAAAGACACAACAAAAACCAAAAATGAAAAGACAAGGACAAATTGGGGACACTTGGTGGGGAGGGGGGAGGGGGAGAGTTGAGGGCAGACGGGAGCACGGGGGACTGAGGTGATGGTGCACTGGTGATATGGTGATGGGGAATACATGGGGATTACAATTGATGTCAAATATATATAAATTAAAGGGAAAAATAGAATAATAAAAAAATTATTTAACAAAACCAAATATATATAAATTAAAGGGAAAATGTAAAAATAAATAAATGAAATGGAAAAACACACACAAAAAATATTAATAAATATAAAGGACCTAGCTTATGAAAAACACTTAGTATTAGTCCCTATCCCCAGAAATATTTCTGGTTGGAAAACCTGTCACCATATCTGTTAATGCCAGTCAGAGGAGCAACCTGTCATATAACTTCTCACAGATTTTCAAAATAAGAGACAGGTTCAAGGACAGCCACTCTGTAAGTGCAGCTGTCCTCACTTTAGAAGATGTAGGTCACAGCAGGAAGGCCAGGGGAGCTGTGTGGCTTTCGGTGGGACGGAGCTGACCTGAAGACCCCACCCCTGCCACATCACTGCTTGCCCTGCTTTCTCAAATGGACACAAAAATCTCAGACCTCCCATAGAAGCCAGAGGCTGAGGGAGAACAGACAATATAGCAGTATGAAAGCAAGAAGGGTTCTGGTCAGCCAGTCCCTCCTTTACCTTCTCTTGCACCCTTCCCCCAGCCCCTTCCTTCTCCCCTCTACACTGGCCAGCCAGTGACCAAAGCCAGGCCAGGCATCCTAGACAGATTAAAGGATTCTGACTTACCACAGAAGACACACAAACTCTCTTCTGGCACAGTTTCCCAGACATTACTTCTGGGACTGTGGGAGCAGTATTCCCCTGCTCAGCCATCACCCCTTTCCCTTGAAGGAAGAAGCAGCTGAACCAGCGTGCTCAGCCTTCCTGCACTTGAGAATTTAATGAAGCTTTTCTTTGTGGCACTTGCCAGGCCCAGATTCAGCCAAGGCTCCAGGAATGAAACAATAACTTCTTATCTACTGAGGATGCCTGCACCTTTCAGAGGTGTCTTTTAGGGGCCTGGTGGGTAATGGAATGTCAGTGCTGGCAAAATCTGACGGGCTGCACCACGAATTAGAACAAAAGAGAAACAGCTTCTTCCCTTAATGTAACTGGATATTACTGCCTTTGAGTGTTTTCTTTACATAGAGGTGCTGGTAAGATGTTCATTAAGGCTCATAAAATGTCCAAGAGGTAATTCGGAGCAATACCTGCTCCTTCAAGTGGAGATTTTAAGGCCCTTTGCATATGAATGGACATATTCTCCATGGAACCTTGTTAGGGGTCTCAGAAAATTGTCTTTTGGTCATGATGAGTGGGTTTTCCCATTGCCAAATCAAAAACAGTGTCTAAGCTGGCACTGATTTTCAGACTCTCTCAGGGACCCCAACACAATGGAACCATATTCTGCAGCACTGAACCAATCCCCAGAGGTGCAGACATTCCCCCAAGCCCCTGGTGACAATGACAGATCACAGGTTAGAGTAATCTGCTCTTGAGTAGAGGCTGCTTTCTTTGAGTTTGGAACAGCGATTATGGGGATTCATTGGACTGATTCAGGGTGAAGAAAGGCTCTTGAAATACCAACAGGTGGCAGATTTATCCGTTTCTTCCTATAATTAGACTTTGCCTGTTTGTAGAAGCCATCAGTCACTTGTCGGAAGGCTCTCAGTACGCTTTTGCCACATACTTTGTAAGGCAGGGAAGAACATGGTATTTCAGACTTGGCGTCAGATGTTATTCCCCATAGACACCTAGGAATGAGATGGGATGGTGTGGGAGAGTTCCTTGCAAATCCCTAGGCGTGTGACAGCTTCTGCTACATGCAGCATGGAAATCCTCTTTCTGACCATCCAGCACTTATCTCACATGTAGGACCTGATGGAGACAGCTTGATTCTTGAGGTCCTATTGGGGGCTTACTGATGACACCTACCCACTGCCAGTGGTGGTGCCTGCTTGTCACTTTCAGCAGAATTGACCATCAGTTAAAATGGCGTGTTGTGTCCCATGGTCATATGGCCAGGGAGGATATAATAGGCTATGAAATAAGGCCAATCCATTCTGAAAATGGAAATGAGTAATTTAAGGAACCTGACCGTGGCTGGGCACTTGTCAAAGTTTTGCCCCAAGCAGAAGCAGCAGTTACTGTTTCACTGTGACAGCATCGGAGCTGGATCAACCCCTGCTAGATGAGAAACAGACTGCGCTCTCAGGGGAGCAGACAGCTTGGAAGAGAGAGAGGAGGCTGGAGAGTCAAGGACAGGGATGCAGGACCCTGGTGGCAGGCCGTCTGCCTGTCTGGAGGGAAACCCGGAAAAGCCCCTCTGAGGGGCAGTCCCCTGTCCGTGGGAGGGAGATGGCATTGCAGAGCACATCCGGAGGAACTCACATTTGAGTAAACACACACTCTAGCCACAGGATTTAATGAGTCCCCCTCCCCTAATTACAGTCTAAAGTGTCCCACAGAGAAAGCCTGTTACTGATTCTCTCTGAAATTTTTACCAAAGCTTCCCTTTCCCAAAGCCAAGACCAGTTCCGTTTGAGTCAAGTAAGGGCAATTAAGATGTCTTTTCCTGCCCCATGTAACAGAGGTCTGAGTCACTTATATCCCACATTTGATTTATGTTAAGCAGCCATCCAGGCTGGCTTTTTGTTTTTGAGCTGAGCGATCTCTTTGTTTTATTGTGTTCTGAAAAGGTGTATTAGAGGATCACACACTGGAACCAGCTGCTTCCTGGGCCCTGAAAGGCAGGATGTGGGGAGACTCCAAGTTTCTGGAAACTGTGGAATCGCACTCCACATTTTGAGGGCCCTATATCCATTACACACTCGCTTGTGTGCATGTGTGCACAAAACACACTCACACACATGCACACACACACTCCAGCACAATCCAGCCAAGGCCTTCCTGTCACTGGTCTGAAAGGCCATGGTGACAAATAGATGCTGCAATAGGATTTCCTTCTTTACTTTCTCCTGCCCTTCCCCCACCAAGACTTTTTTTCCAGCTTTGGCATAAAATGGCCAAATGATGTTCTACTGCAGAATTCAATTTCACAGTTCAGTTAGGTCCTTGATTACACTGCCAAATTCAGATTAATGTGCATTTAACTAACATGGATCAGGGGAATTCTGGCTGACAGCCAGCTGTAATCGGAGCAATTGATAGCTGTGTGGAGTTTTATGCCCTGTCCACCCCAGTGCACCACTGGTGAAATTGATTGATTAAATGAATTCATTGCTATAATTATTTATAATTTTGATACATCACAAGCCTGTGTCTGATCCTATTCTTGGAGATGTTGCACTCATTGTGGAAGGGAGTCTGGCTGAGTTATTAACTGAGGATCATTTATTCCCATTTAATACAGTTTAATACTGGCTCTTTTATTTTTCCTTTGTATTTTGATTGGGTTTGAAAAGAGACATGAAAAAGCAGGCTTCTGTAAAAATTCATTTATATGGAATACTAAAGGTACCAGGACTAAAATATGAATGTGTGTTATTAACGTTTCTGAAAGGAAGGTTCCCAAACTATGCTCATTCAAGTCTTAAAGAGAGAATTCCTTCTTAGAATGTATCCACTTTTTAGTGACAGCAGTAACTTTATGCCACCACTGCTAAGCAACTTGGTGGCCTGGTGGCCTAATTATCTGCAAAATTATCTAGTTTCCTGTTACATCTTGCCATATGGAAATCCCCTTTCAAAGTCTGCAGACCGTGGTCTCATTTCTGTGAAATCACTTTTTCACAAATCCTTGGGGAAGTGGGGAGAAAGCCTTTTCTGGTGTCTAGTGTTTTCTCCTGCATATCAGCTTTCCACCTTGTTCCCTGTCCCTATAACTTTGCATTAAGGTCCAAGGATCAATTCTGCCCACATAGACTTTTTGAAATGGTTTTGGGCATGGGTGATGGGGGGTACCTTGGATTCACTTATTACAATCACTTCATGTTAAAAGTCCCTTTCAATGGTCCATTCCACTGAATTATGATGTCACTAAATGATTAAACACTGCATCCTTCTCAAGATTCTCTAGAGCTGTTCACATGCACTTCTTTTTTGTTCTAGAATGTATTTGTAGAAATGGTTGCACAGCTGAAGCTTTACTCCTTTGCAAGTCTGTCTTATATGCATAAACGTGTTACTGCAACACGATACATGTGGAAAACTGCCCCAATTATGTACCTCCAAATACGGATATCATAGGAAAGATTATTTAGGACAATTAAAGAATTATAATAGTTGAAGCCCATAGAAGAGAGCAAGGAGGCCTCGTTAGAGAGGAAAATAAGGACTTTCTTTCTTGAAAGAATACCTAGAAGAAAGCTTGCATGATGCTCTGTTCAGGCCAAATCAAAATAAAAGCATTGAATTATCCACATAGATGACCAACTCATTCTGCTATGATTATTATTCATTTCTTATATAGTTTGAACTGATTTTGTCAAGTTAATTTTATTCTATCCCTTACCCCCCCAGGCATTACCATCTGTCATTTTCTGGTCCAGTTCTTGCTTTTTGCTTCAGGCTACTCAGACATCTGGGTCCCTAGTGAAACACCCCAAGCAGGTTGTAGCTCTGTAGTTGTCACTTCATTCTGTTCCCACCTCTGGGCTGACTACATCCACCCTTTTGTCATTGAAGGGTGTCTCTGGGAACTTAACAAGGGCTTCATGTCCAAAATAACAGTCTCTGAATTTGTATTCCACTTGCACTGCTTAGCTCTGGGGTTTTTGCATTACTTACAGTGCCTCAGTCACATAAACTATAAAATGGAATGATTGTGGAGCTTATCTCATTGTGTAACCTTGGGTTTAAATGCAATCATGTATCTAGAAAGGTCTCAGAACAGTCCCAGGCATGTCCCTGGCTCAGTAAGTGTCAAGTATTATTATTAATCTTAGTCTGTGTTACTCTGGCAAGGACAGATTTCTAAATAGAACAGTTTCCTAGTGGCTGGGGCCCAGCGTTGCCTCCCAGTAAATGCCCCTGTGTTTTATCAAGGAAAACATGCCCTTGCCTTCATGATATTCACTAGGGAGATGACAGCCAATGGTAAAACTTCCAAGACAGGAAATAAAGCAGGCCGGTGGTGCCATGTGCTGGGCAGCTGGTACCCTGGACACCTCCCCCCTGGAGGTACGGCCTGGCCTGAGCAGAGAATTGGGTTGTATAATCCTCCTAGGACCACAGGGCCCTTGGCCTTGGATTACGTGGGGGTCACTCTGTTGCCTGGGTTTCAGTTTTTTAATTGCTCCCTTCTTTACTCTCAGCATGAAAAATCAGGAGGCCCACTGCAAATGAAAGTGCAGGTCAGCAACACTTGCACTGCAACCCACAGTTGGGTCAGTGGCATAGCGGGCCCAGCAAAGTCACTCCGGCATTTCTCTTTTACAAAGTCAGCTATTTGCCGGGCTCTCCTGGGCCAGAGGGAAGTCCGAAGGGAGCACCATCTGCCCTCCCCTGGAGGCCGTCAGTTCTCCTCCATCAACTACATCGCTGGTCTGGTTCCAAAAATTGTCTTTTGTGATAGTGGTCGCGCTGCCTCTTTCCATTCATTCATTCATTCATTTGTTCATTCATTCATTTGTTCATTTGTTCATTCATTCATTTGTTCATTTATTCATTCATTCATTTATCTATCCATTCATTCAGTCATCCATTCATTCATTTATACTTTATGTTATTGTTCATTTCTGTACAAGGTTTGCTTTCCCCTCTCAGGTGTAGTCCCCGTAAAATTCCTACTACCAGTTCACCCTTGCACCATTGTCATAGCTCCTTGTGCTCTTCTCTCTCCTGTTTTGATCCTTTTCCTGCCCATCTCCTGCAGAATGAAGGGGAAAAAAATATCGGATGGTTTCACTTATAGGAGGAATACACAGAAGCCAAATAAGGGATCAGGAAAAATAATAATAATAAACAAAATTAATAGGCAACTATAACTCTTTTGCTTTGTTAAGAGTCTGTGCCTCTTGCCCATAAGGAAAGAAAGAAAATAATACTGTTTTGTCTCAAAGAACTCACTTCGAAGACATTTAGCTCCCAGGGACCATTCTGCTGTCTGGCTTTGATTAGAAAGTGTCCCATTCGCTCAGATGAGCTCTGTCGTCATGACAAATGCTGGCTGTTAAGAGTAGACGCTGATAATGCTGCTGGCGGTAGATAAAGAAGTTCCCTGATACAATGTGGAGCCATGTTTGCAATTTCTCCAGGACACAGCCTTCTGATTTCTAATATATCTTCAGAGATCAGTTATACATGCTTGCGGGGAATGAATTCAACCTCACTTAAAGTTCAGTAGCAAATTTTCCTGGGAGATGGCACGCCAATAGCTCCCAGGGCACACTTTCAAAAATTAAAGTCGTGGCTTCCACTTCTCACATTCACATGCTATACCTGGCTAATCTTGAGATTGATTTAAAAGAGGAACCCACTTGTTTCATTTGCTCTAATGTTTATTTGTTTTTCTCCACCCCCATCACAAACACATACCAGTTTTCCTTGTGCATGGCAGAAATTCAGGGACTTAGAAAAGAATCAGCTTTATTTTGAATATAGCATTTTAATTATAATACAATGTTCAATATATTATACCTAAAGGCACCTTGTTTGGTTCATTGTCTTGAGGATTCACATGTAAGACATATACTAGTATTTGTGCATTGCTAACGAATTCTAACTAGTTTTATTGATATTGTAGTTGCTATTTACATAATTTTACATGCCCACTTCTGTGTGAAGTATTTTATACGATAAGCATACGACCTAGAGGGCCTCCCTGGTGGCGCAGTGGTTTAAGCAATGCACTATGAAGCAAACCACAGCCACTGCAGCATGAGTTCCATCCCTGCCACCTGCCAGGGAGGGGACCCACATGGCGTGGCAGGCCTCTCCTGCCTCGCCCGCTGCTCCCCTCAGCAGTGTGTTTCAAGTTAATCTGCCTGTTCTGCTCCCCAATCTGTCTCTGGTGAATCCTCTCACCACCCTGGACTCTGGCCTGTACCCCAGCTCTTGTATGTATAAATAAATAAATCTTAAAAAAAAAAAGAATACCACCTAGAATGCACTAGGTAGACACGATTCAAATCCCTTGATGAGTATTCAGATCCTTGATGAGTCCACCATAACCGAAGAAAGTAGGCTTTATTATTACTTCTGCTTTATTAAAGCACAGAGTGTTTAAACAGTTACCCAATGTCACACAGCTTGTACATGGCAGAAAAATTTTTGAACCTGTTTACTTAAATACTAGATTGCTCGGGATTACCACAATAAAAGTCCTGTGAGGGAGATATCATGATTCCCATTTTACAGATGAGCAAACTGAGGTGTATAGATGCCAAGTGATATGAATAAGGCCATGAGAGTAAGACTTCAACCGTAAGTGTGTCCCTCCATAGCATGACATTTCTGCTCTGCAACCAGACCAGAGCCCTGACTCAGCAGCTCCCTGGTTCCTGCTGCTTGGTGCGAGGCTATCTGAGTGTGAGATCCCCTGCATGTGTGTCCTTGAGCCCAGGAAGGAGGAAGAGTTGTGTACATGCAGCAGGGTAGAGCTGTCATCTGGGAGTCCTGAACAGTGCAGCACTGAGAATGATGTGACATGGCAATTTTAAAGAGCCCACTGTGTGTTGATCATGTACTGTGCCTGGTGCCTATGAAATAGGCACCCATTCATGTTGGGTGATGGTGATACGGGGTGTACCCCTGTGAACAGGGGAGGAGTGTCACTAAATATCCTGCAGCACACATGAGCCATCCCCCCCTCCCCCATCCTGATCAAAGAATTCTCTAACCCAAAACATCGGCCATGCCAAGGTTGAGAAGTTCTGGTCTAAGAGCTTTCTCTGGCCACTGGGAATTAATATCCCCATTAGCCAAACTTAAAACACTGTGTTCAAGAAGCTGGTGAATAAATACCTTGACTCTCTGCCCCTTAGGTGGGACAGCTCTGTGGCACTTGGACTCCCTGGCATCAGAGATAGGATGAAGTTCCAGTTGCTTCAGTGGTAACTTGATGTATGTGTCAGTCAGGGTTGACCAGAGAAACAGAACCAGATCAAGGTGGGAGAAGAAGGGGAGTATACACAGAGAGAAAGGCAGAAACTTTAAGGACTTAAGATATTTTAAAGAGGTTTAAGCCCCTGGTGGTGCAGGGGTTAAGCACTGCAATATGGAGCATCCAAAGCCAATGCAGTATGAGTTTGATACCCAGCTAGGGAGGGGACCCACAAGGCGCAGCAGACTTCTCCTGTCTCACCCGCTGCTCCCCTCAGCAGTGTATTTCAGTTAATCTGCCTGTTCTGCTCCCCACTCTGTCTCTGGTGAATCATCTCACACCTCACACCTGTGGCCTGTACTCCAGTTCTTGTATGCATAAATAAATAAATCTTTATTTTTTAAAAAAAGATACTTTAAGGAATTGAATCACACAATTGTGGAGCTAGAAAGTCTGAAATATACAGAACTACATAATGTCTGATTGTCTGGAAATTCTAGTAGGAGTTCATAGAATCTTGAGTCTAAAAACAATCTAGAGGCAAAAGCTCTCTTCTCAGTGAAACCTCAGTCTTCTCAACTGATTGGGCACAGTCCACCCAGTTATAGAAGGCAACCAGTTTTACTCAATGTCTACTGATTTTAAGGTTTATGTCTTTAAAAATACCTTCAATAGCAATATGTAGATTGTTTTTTGATGAAGCAACTAGGTGCCTTAGCCCAGAGAAGTTAACAGATAAATTAGCCATCGTACTCACTAACTCGCCTACCATTGCCATTTCCATACCCGTCTCACTTTAAACTATTCCTGAGATCACCTTCTACTACTTGCATTCAAATCCAGATCTCAGAGTCTGCTTCTGGGGGGGTTAATAGGGGGAGAGGTAGAAAGCACAAGAGGCTGGATGGGGAGGTTTGGGGGGAGATAGAGGATGATAGAAAGGAACATTCCAGAATCTTCTGAGGTAAACATTTTTAGATAGACTGTGCAGTGATGCTATTATAATCTTTACTTGGCTGGGGGTTAGTTTTAACTACTGGCTGTGGCTTTAGCTATAAAATGTGACTCTTCTCCATGTCTGTCTTCTCAGGTGGACTATGATCGAGCACAGATGGTCCTCAGTCCTCCACTGTCAGGGTCTGACACGTACCCAAGGGGCCCCACCAAACTACCTCAAAGTCAAAGCAAAGCAGGCTATTCCTCAAGCAGCCACCAGTACCCCTCTGGGTACCACAAAGCCACCCTGTACCACCAACCCTCCCTGCAGACCAGCTCGCAGTACATCTCCACCGCATCTTACCTGAGCTCCCTCAGCATCTCGTCCAGCACCTACCCCCCACCCAGCTGGGGCTCCTCCTCAGACCAGCAGCCCTCCAGGGTGTCCCATGAACAGTTTCGGGCTGCACTGCAGCTGGTGGTCAGCCCAGGAGACCCCAGGGAATACTTGGACAACTTTATCAAAATCGGAGAAGGGTCAACTGGCATTGTATGCATTGCCACCGAGAAACACACAGGAAAACAAGTTGCAGTGAAGAAAATGGATCTCCGAAAGCAACAGAGACGAGAACTGCTGTTTAATGAGGTAGAGTATGTTTGGGTCCTCCTTTCTCTCCTGTGTCACTTTACTTTCCACTTCAGACATAGTACATGTGCAACCTAGGACATTCAAATGTGCTGATAATATGAGTGCAAAAACAGTGTCCCCCACAATCCTCCCTTCTGGTCTTTTCCATTACCTGTATGTCTGCTACCTTCATGAAGTACTTCAGGTGTATCAGCCACTGTGTTGAGCATTAATCTGGTTTGATTCTCACAACCACCCTGTCAGACAGAAAAGTGTCATCACCATTTTAGTAACAAGGAAACCTGAACTCCAATAAGTTAAGTGACTAGGCCAAGGTCACATTGCAGAGATGCAATTGACAGATTCCAAAACCTCATGCTACACTGTGGTTCTATGTATCCTTTTCAATGATGCGATACTACATGTAGACACCCCTTGTAGCCAGATTTTTTTTCACTATAAACAAAGATCAGTTTAGCAATGCACTGCCTCTCTTTAGGAAGATTTAAATATGTCTCCTAACTACTGAAATCAAATCCTTATGTAGAAAATATGGAAAATGTCCCATAAGCCTACCAAGCAATAACTTACATTAATACTTAAGTATTTCTTGCCCATATTTTTTTTTTCTATTTAGAAAAATCATATATTTTCTTCACTTTGGAGGTCCATTTATTTCCAGAAAGTTTGTGCCAATTTGGACCTCACCAGCAGGCCTGCTTCTTCCTCATTAGCACTGGGCACTGTCATGTTTTATCTGTTAATCAAATAGATATGAATAAAACTTATGATTTTAATTAACACTATTTTATATGTTGACAGGCCATTTTTATTTCTTTACAAAATTGCATGTCCTTTACAGTTTTCAGTCATTTGAAAATGAGCTCTTGACATTATCTATTTGGTGTACATAATCTTTCCTCTTTATATCCCTTTAAACTTGCTTATTACTTGCATACTCTAAATACATATCGATAGAAAAACATGCATTTCTGTGTCCAGGAATCAAAATATTTTGGAGCAATATATATTTACTGACTTTATGAGCATCTTGGGAGAGAGATTTTATTTTGTGGGTGAAAAATTTAAGTCTTAAATATATGCAGTCAGGATTCCAATGTTGGCATGTCAGTCTCTAGAGAAAGATGTACAGCTCCTAACTCTCAGAGCAGCAAGCAAGCACTGTGACAATCCACTTAGACTTGGGGCTGTCTTCTGTGGGGGCTCATGTGAAGCCACAGTGGCCGCCTTTCATACTCAGCTCCTACAGGGGTTCATTTCTTTCTCACACTCTGAACCTCAAAGAGAGCACCAGGTAAGTAGGTCTTGACATCTTCTCAGTACGTGATTCCTGCTTCTGGAACTTATTTCCAAATAAAAGTGCTATGACACAGCACAATATACTGTAGCTAAACAATTCTATGATTTATTAACACTCAATTCAAAAATGCCATCAGAAGCAGCCACAGGACAGTAAATCTTAGAAGCCCCCTCCAGTAAACAGACTCAGGTTAGCCTTACTCCTAAGCCCTATTTTGAGAGCTTTGCATTCAACACTCACTCCTTTCGGAGGCAATGCAGACCTTCTCCCAAGAAATTAAGTCAGTCTCATGTGGCCCACCCCTTATGTTACTTCTTTCATCTGTGAGACTCACCAGGAACTGGCGGCCCTTTTGCTGGATGGACCAGCAGTTGAATGTGGACATCATCAAAGAGAATGCACCCTCAAGTGCACTCACTCTCAAGGAGATCCTTCAGCTTTTTGATAATCCCTCCAAATAGTCAACTAAATGCCCTCCTGCCATGGTTCTGCCTGCTTCCATTCCTTACTCTCCTGTGGTGCCAGAAGGCACAGAGCAGGTTATCTATGATTCCGGCAGAAGGTTCAAGGAGGAGTTCTGGAGCCCTCCGTGGCTTTTCAGGATTTTATTGTTCTTTATATCAGAGGCGAACAGGTACATGGCAAGCAGGATGGCCGGTGGGGGGCCCAGGAGGCTGGCAGGCCTCCTAGCCCCTATCGAATCTCACTCTCTCTGGGCTCTCTGGGCTCTGCTTCTACATCTCTTTCTTATCTTCTCTCTGCTTTTTGCTCTGCTGGGGTCCTCATGACACCACCCTTATATGCCTATGTCTCAGTCCAGGTGTACCCACCTGCACATGCCCACACCTTACTTGAGGTATCCGCCATTAGGCACGCGTGCAGGACCGCAGGTGTCCATCATCAACACCAATGATGGGAGGGCAGAAAAGCCCAATCACTGTCATTTACCCTACATCTCTCCTCTCCCTTTTCCCTCTCTAAGGTCTGGTTGACCTGCCTTTCTCTCCTGAATTTACTGACTTGATTCCTTGTAGTTCTACTAATTACCCTTGATGACACCATTTTGCCTGTTGTGACTCCCAAACAACCCCCACAATCAGTATTTCTTGGTCACTTGTACTCTCAGTGCAGGTGTGGCCAGAGAACAAAGTCAGATTTCACCACCACAGTCAAAAGTGCCTTTCCCTTTGCCCAGGTTGTGATAATGCGGGACTATCACCATGACAACGTGGTTGACATGTACAACAGCTACCTTGTCAACGATGAACTCTGGGTCGTCATGGAATTTCTAGAAGGTGGTGCCTTGACAGACATTGTTACTCACACCAGGTATGTTTCTTTTTTATCAGACAAATACTTCAAGGTATTTATTTTTTTCCTCCAGGCCAACGCCTTGGTGACTTTTTATGAACTCTTCACAAGTTATGAGCACTTGAAGTCAGGGACATGACTACACTTCCTTATAAACTCCAGAAGTGCCTGTTGTGATTTCATTTTTTTTTCTAGTTCGTCAATTAACAATCATGCTGCCTTCCAGAAACGCATTAATATCCATTGGTTTTAAATCAGTGATCTGCTGAGAATGAAGTTTTAGTGACAAATAATAGGACTCCCCATTTCATCATAGATTTCTGCAACTAAGCTCTATTCCCCTGAGTTTCCTTGATATTGACTATGTACTAATACCATCAAGGGTACCTGGGGAAGAATGACCATAAGAGAGAAATTCTTCAATTATTTTTAAAGAAAATCTTGCAGATAGCAAAAGTCAATTACCATTGCTGCCTCAGCTACTTGCTTACCTAACTAATATCAATTAAAGTCATTTCAGTTCTTGTTGAGTATTTTTTAAGTGGCAGGCTCTTTCCTAAGTGCTGAATACAACATATACAAATGACTAAGTCTCAGATACAGTTCCTCAGGGAAGTCCCAAATTAAAAACAAATACAATGTCTGTGCAGAATTAAAGCATGTATACAAGTAGCACAGAGAAACACCTGAATATCTCTACTGGGGTAGTCAAAAGATATTTCCAATAGAAGGTGATGTTTGAAGTGGGTTTTGGAAGATGTAATAGAGCTTGCTGAGAAGGCAAGTTGGGGGAGAAAAGACAGTGAAAGGAGGAGACCGTGTATACTTAGGCAGTACTTCTCAAATGTGAACATGCATATGCATGACCTTATTTTACTATTTAAATATAGTCCTATTCAGGGCCCTCCTTGGTGGCGCAGTGGGTTAAACAACGCACTAAGAAGCAAACCACAGCCACTGCAGCACGAGTTCGATCCCTGGCGTTGGCCAAGGAGGGGACCCACATGGCAAGGCAGACCTCTCCTGCCTGGCCCACTGCTCCCCTCAGCAGTGTGTTTCAGTCGGTCTGCCTGTTCTGCTCCCCACTCTGTCCCTGGTGACTCCTCTCACCTCCCTGGTCTCTGGCCTCTACTCCAGCACTGTGTGCATAAATAAGCAAATCTTTAAAATAAATAAATAAATATAGTCCTATTCAATAGGGAGGGAGATAATACTGTGCATTCTAAAAAACTCCCAGGTGATACCTAGGCTACTGTTTTATGCACCACTCATGGGAAAACAGTGTTCTAAGAAATGGACATACAAAAAGGCATGTTACATGAGAAACTTTAAGCTTGGTCTTTGCTGGTAAATAATATGCCAAAGAATTAAGAGAGGATCGTCCTGAAGGAGAAGCAGTGACTGTAGCTGCTGTCGCTGAACTGGTGCCCAAATCATAAATGCTTCCATTTGAACAACCATAGTGGGAAAGCGACTTAGCAAAAACAAACAGCAACAACAACAAAAAACCACCATCTCACACCGGTAAGAATGGCACACATTGAAAAAACCAACAATGTCAAATGCTGGCGAGGATGTGGAGAAAAAGGAACCCTGGTACACTGCTGGTGGGAATGCAAGCTAATCCAACCATTATGGAAGGCCGTATGGAGGTTCCTCAGTCTCCTGGAAATGGAACTACCATACGATCTGGCAATCCCGCTCCTAGGAATCTACCCAAAGGACACAAAAACACTGATCCGAAAGAGCACCTGTACTCCTATGTTT
>JAGFMF010011643.1:7355139-7382426 GCA_019455555.1 Galemys pyrenaicus | reverse complement strand
TTGATCTGCCTGTTCTGCTCCCCGCTCTCTGTGGTGAATCCTCTCACCCCCCACACCTCTGGCCTGTACCCCAGTGCTTGTATGCATAAATAAATAAATCTTGAAAAAAAAAATAAAGATGGAGGCTGCCTCCACAAATGGCTCCCTGCTTCCTTCTGGAAGCCTGGAAGAAAATACCAGCTTTCCGAGCCTCCCTCAAGGTGCAAGGGTTAAGCACCACACTATGAAGCATCCCCGGCCCTTGCAGCATGAGTTGGAACTCGAGTTTGATCTCCAGCCAGAGGGGACCCACATGGCACAGCAGAACCTCTTGCCTCACTCACTGCTCCCCTCAGTAGTGTATTTCGGTCCATCTGCCTGTTCTGTTCCCCCACTCTGTCTCCTGTGAATACACACACACACCTCTGGCCTGTACCCCAGTTCTTGTGTGCATACATAAATAAATCTTAAAAAAAAAAAAACAGCTTCCTTGGGCTACAGCAGAGCATTAAGAGGGAGCATTAAGAGGGAGCGGGAAACACATCAAACCACTTAACTAAGAAATGGGCTGCCCCAGAGAGCACCTGGCAGGCAAGCAAGGAAGGGGCAAAGTAAAGGGTTGCCTCTCTGCAGTGGGAAGGACTCAGGTGGAGCTGAGCATTACTGCGCAACCACATATGCCATCTCTGCAGAGACACCTGGGACAGCAGAGGTTGTCTTCTTCAGGCTGAAACAAAAGAGATTCGGTATGTTTGACGTTCCCCACCCTTTTACCCCACCATTAGCCACTAGAAGAACATACTCAGTAGTGATGACTAGAAAAATAAAATCATTTCCATGAAGTTAAGGCAATGACTTCAAAGTCCTTGGTCAAACTGGTCAAGTGAAGAGCATGTGTCATCAAAGAGATGTGATTCCCAGCAGAGAAAAGATCAATTTGGGCTGAAGCAGGTACACAATGTGCAAGTGGGAGCGGTGGCATGATATAATACAAATATAAATTGTGCAGGAAATCAGTTTGAAATGTGAACATGTTGAGTTGTCTTTCCAAATCAAATGAATATATTACTTTAGTGTGGTTCTTCCAAGAACAGAACCTAAGACAAACAAATAATGTACTTGGGAGAGGTGGGTGGTTCCAGCAATCTCAACATGGCAGAATGGAGAAATGAGACAACAAAGGGGGAAGGCTAAAAAAAAAAAAAAAGACTTTTAATTAATGGGTTACTGTGGGCCAATCAGCTCAATTCCACTGGGGACCGGAGAGAGACACCCAGGATGGCCCATCCTGGGATGAAGAGGCTGGGGTATTTACCTACTATCTCCTAGCCCTCATCATTAAGACTTTTTCCTAGAGCACTGACTCAGAACTTGCTTCTTGTCCAGTAATTGGGTAAAGTTTGTGACTGTGACAAGGGGAGAGAGGCCCAGGAAGTCATTTGCATCTATAGAAACCATCAACACATGACCTCCTAGCAAGCCGGGGGAGCATAGCTGGGGCCCTGATGGCATCTCCTATGTCCGTAGAGTTCACGAAGGCCAAAAAGATCACTTGGGAAAGTCTATGGGTTTCTGACTTCTGGATCATAATATACTGTTTTATTTTATTATTTTTAATGATTTTATTTATGCATGCAAGAGCTGGGGTACAGGCCAGAGGTGTCAGGCTGGGGGTGTGTGTGTAAGAGGGTTCATCAGAGACAGAGCTGGAAGCAGAACATGCAAATCTATGGAAATACACTGCTGAAGGGTGCAGCGGTCGAGGTAGGCAAGGTCTACTGCATCATATGGGTCCGCTCCCTGGCTGGGGACCGAACTGGCGCTGCAGCGACTGTGGACGCCCCACAGTGCAGCGCTCAACCCCTTGCGCCACTAGGAAGGCCCTATACTGTTTTAAAAGCAAAGGGATTCCTTATCCTGAAAGGTTTGTTCACATAAAAAATGTTTTGATCTTTTACGTGTTTTGTTCACTGATCTGTCCCTAACTTCCAGACCAGCATCTGGAAAACATGTCATCAATGGCGGCAAATGCTTACCCGCAGCGTCAATCTTTAGGAACCCTTTCCCAGTAGACAGCCGACAGGTCCTGTCACTTTAAGTGACAACTAAAGTAACCCTTAGCCCTGAAGTTCTTAGCCTAATTTTGTACCCCGAATCCTCTGACTGGCTGAAACCTATATAACCCTCCTCAGGGGGAAAAAAATTAAATGCATAAAGTAAAATACACAGGAAGCTAAAGTATTGTTATCAAAATATATTTTAATGTTTACTGAAATAATGAGATCTCATGGTGGATCTAATAACTACTATGATTTCAGAGTAATGAATATAAACGGTTTTTTGAGATATCTCCCACAAGTACAGTTTGATTCCTACTGATGACAAATATCCAGATCCTGATTATACTATAGTGCCTATGTTCATAATTGAAAGAAATGCTACCTTTCGTCTGAGAGTAGTAAAAATTAGAGGTGTGATTTATTTTTCCCATTCATTCTCATGGATTTCAACAGTGGCTCCCCAAAGCACAGTTCTCTACTGATAACCCCTGAGTGGTTTCCTAGGCTGAGAGGAGGGAGAAGGGGGACAGGAAATCCCTCAATAAAACACATGCTCTGAGTTCCTAATAAACTGACACAGAGAATGGGGGATGCTGGGTTATCAACCTCTGTGTCAGAACCTTTCGATCATCTATGAACTTGTATAGCAGGTAAAATCTAATACATGTCTTAAGAAATGGGCTAGAAAAAAATGCAATTACTATAATTATGGAGCATTTCCAATGCTCCAGGTGTCGGCTAGGGACTTAATGGAATGTCATGAGTCCTCAAATAACTTTGCAAGAACGAGGGGCATGAGCACCATTCTCAGATGAGCAAATGATCCCAGAGAAGCCAGTATTGCACCTAGGCAGATTGCCAAGGCTTTAGAACTAGAAATTCTCATACTGCTTCATCAGACTTGCCTGGGAGCAGAGTGAAACTACACATTCATGGGTTGGATCGTAGCGATCAGTCAGTGTGAGGTGCTGCTCTAGGACTGACCTTTTGCTGTAACAGCCCTCTGGGGTGATTCTGATGCAAGCTGCTTGCTCACTGCCCCTTGAGAAGCCCTGCTTTAACACTGCATCTGCCTGGCTTGGGTCACTTGAGTATTTGTTCTGGGAATTGTGTGTGCCCAGTGCCATTGCAGACTTCCTCCCACCCCTGGATGCAGCCGCCTCCATCAGACGCTGCAGGTCATTCTCTCCTCCTATTTCTCCATTCACATCCCTCTAGTGCTCCCACGCCAATTCAGCCTTGCCAAGTCTTTGTTAACAAAAAGACTGGCCAACTGGTGAAAAGAGTTTTTTTTTTCAGGCTGGAGAACAGATTATACCCACCCCCCAACCCACCCACCACCAGGCAACTTCTCTGGACTCTATTTCCTGAAAATAGGGGAACCCTACAAGGAGCCAAGCTAGAATTTAAATCAAACTCCCCTTCCCCTCCTCCACACAGGATTCTGCTTATGGTTCATCCAGCCTGGATCTTCCAGGCAGGCAGACCCACCACTACACTCAACATCCTTTTGTGTCGGGAGGCGTTTGTATTTCAAACCTCAGTAAAAAAGAAAAATGACTGCTAAAGCTGTAATTGAGCATCTGTGGTTAATCTGTTTATTTCCTTTCCTGTACCCACACTTAAGAAGCAATGCAGAAGATGAGCCATCCCCTCAGCTCGGTCCTGGCACAGGAGCAGTGGCAAGATGCAGGACAATGGTGATGGGAATAAAAGGAACCTGTTTATTGAATAAATAAATGAATCACAATTTCAAAACTGATGAGTCCTATATTTCGTGGAAATTTAAAAAAAAATCACACACAGTACATTTTTGGAAGTATCGCTCAGAAAGGTCTATTTTTTTTTCTCTCTGAAGAATTATAGTGGTGGTCTAGGGGTTCGGCATCAGTATTATCACTGTTATGGCCTGAGTTTGATTCCCACCCAGGGAGTTAACCCACGTGGCACAGCAGACCTCTCCTGTCTCGCTCACTGATCCTCTTGGCAGTATACTTCAGTCAATCTGCCTGGTCTGTTCCCCATTCTGTCTCTGATGAATCCTCTCATCCCCCCTTCCCTCTGGCCTGTACCCCAGTTCTTGTATGCATAAATAAATAAATGTTCAAAAAATATATGTGCTAAGGGAAGTTCTAAGGGAATGAACTCATGAGTTAACCTCTCACATGATGGAGACTATATGGATGGTGGTGTAGGGGAGGGGTTCCTGCTCTAACTTCAGAGCCAAGGATATTTCCTCTGTCCCTATTCAGATCTTCTGGGGAAAATGATGTAGACAGCGAGTGAAATTCAAGCTGTGTACATTTATCAAGGACGTTTCAGTAAATCATATTTTACTCCAAATAAAAACCAACTTAGGTTACCGAGTTCAGTCCACCTTTTTAATTCAAAGTGAAATGCCAAATTCAAGGTCAGGAAGAATGAGAAGTGATATTGGACCAATCACTTAAGGGGTACCATTTTTAAAAATTATAAGAACCAGGAAGAGTGAGCTATCTCCTTACTCTTCCTTGCCCTTTCTTGAAGAAATGAAAAGTCCTTCACCACTGCCCTCTCCTCCAGAAGCCCAAGAAACCATTTTTGTTTGTTGTTTCCAAAAAAAAAAAAGGAGTCAAGCAGTAGATAGTATTGTATTTTAATTCATTTTTAAAAACAAACTTACATAATTGATTCTTCAGGTCCCCTTACTTGGACCTGACATACTATGAAGTCCAAATTACTGCATAGTTACACTGAACAGGTTCTGGCGCTGCAGTCACTGGGTGCAGGCAGCAGTGAAACATTCCCAAAACAATCACTAGACATGCAGAATGCCAGCCAGAAGCGTGGATCACCCTCAGGGTCTTGCTGTAGGGAGCATGAGGCTGTATTTTGTGCGCATTGACAACTGTATAGGATAAGTCAGCCGTATTCAAGGGAATGAATCACACCCTATTCCTTGGAACCTAAAGGATTTTTCCCCAAAAAAAGTGTGTTTGTAATCCCTAAACTTAGGAACTGATACCTTTCTGAGTTATATGTGTGGCTCCTTTAAAGGTCAAAGCGAAGCCACCATGAGCATCGAAAGCCAGCTGACTCCTCCATTCCACTCCCCAGCATGGAGAGAACACTATTATTCATTGCATGAATCCAAAAGAATCCCCCCACCCCTGGATTTAAGCATGGATGCAAGCCAAGTAAGCCTTGGGTACCAGGCCTGTTGGATTGTAGCTATGTTGGTGTATCCCATGTACGAGGTGGAAAAGTGCTTTAGTTTCTCTACCTGATCCAGCTGCAGGAGAGGGCTTGGGGCCGCCTGCCTAATGGCCCCTAACCCATGTGCTTATATTGGGATCGGTCCCTAGGGATCTGCACCTGGTTGGCCGTCATTTTGAGGTGGACATGGTAAATCGCCAGTGTCAACACAATGACGAGACCCAAGATGAGCCCCAAAATCAGGGGCAAAGTTTCCTCTAACTGCTCCCGCTCGTCCACTGGGCATTTATGCTCTGAAATAAGGGAGGGAAAAAAAGAAGAAAAGCAGTGAGCTCCTGAAAAAAATATTCTTAATTGTAAGTTTTAATAACACTAAAACTACTTTTTAAACAGAGATGAAAGGATTTCCAAGCAACCATTAGGGAGACTTTATTTATTTTTTTTAAGAAGCAATATTTCTCCAACCACCCCTAGGTCCAACTCTTAATATTTCTGCAAAATCTAAAATAAAAATTGCTCATTTCAATAGGGTAACATTCAGTTAGAAGATTGCTGACAGATGTCAACAAAGCATCCAGATTATTTGTTTGAACTTTCAGAATTTGGGCATTAGACACAGCCACCATTATTTTATTGTTGATTTGATTTCTCAATTTTTTATTCAAGTATAATATATGCATAGAGGAGGGCACACAAATACACAGTTTTCAAAAAGACCGAAAATACCAAGCATTAGCCAACATGGAATAATTGAAGCTTACACGGTTTGTGGGAAATGGTACAACCAATTGGCTGAACTGTTTAGTAGTTTCTAATAAGGTCACACATATACCTACCTTAAAACCCAGCATTCCATTCGGAGGTATTTATTCAAGAACAAAGAAAATATATGGATATATAAAGACTTGAACGTAATAAATGTTCATAGAAACTTTATTCATTAGTAGCCTGAAATCAGTAACAACCAAAACACTCATCAAAGTAGAATAATAACCAAGCTGCTGTACTCATACAATGGGCTGCTGATCAGTAATGAAAAGGAGTGATCTCCGTCGCACAGAACAGAATGCATGCATCTCAGTAGCAGTTTAGTGAAAACTGTTAAATACAAAAGAATACATAACCGATGATTCCACACACCAAGTTCAAAAATACATTTTTTAAAAAAGTGAAAAAATCTTTGGTGATTGACATCATTAACCTGATTTATATCCAGGGAACTTTGAGGTGTGATGAAAATGTTCCCTGGCTCGGGCATTGACTCCTTGTGGGAGTTTTGGGCCAGAACTGCAGAGAGATGGACATCTATTTCTTCATGAAAGTCAAGTGTTTAAGACAAGATGATCCAGTAAATGTTTAATGAGTGCCAACTGTGTGCCAGGCTCCTGTAGAATCCCTGCTGACACAGTCTTTCCATTCACCCTTCCTGAGACCAACAGGAAGGAGGGAGAGAGGCCTGAAACCAGGAATTTTTCTGCTCTCATAAGAATCCAGAAAATTGCAGGCAAATACACAGATTTTTTAAAACTGTGTGCTTAATAAATCTGGTTCTAAATTTCTAAATACAAATCATTTAACCCCCACAGAAACTCAATAAAGTAAATATAGTTGATGTTTGAACAGCATGGTTTTGACTCCCGAGAGTATACTTATACATGTATATTTTCCTATCTGTGGATTTTTTCTGTGGGTTTCATGTTTTTGGTTGATTGACTCTAAGGAAGTGAAATTGGCACTTACAGAGGGCTGACTTAAGCTATACTTGGATTTTCAGTTTCAGGGTGGAGGCGGGTAACTGGAGGCTGAAGCCAAATAGTGTTATATGTGGCGCCCCCTGGCGGGGACTGCTGGTGAGGACCAATAGCCGCAGGCCAAAAAAAATGTATGGAGACTGGTAAGAAATACAAGGGACTGCAGAAGCTGCTCCTCCTCCCCACCCCATTTAGCCTTTGGGGTTTGAGCATTATCAGATCTTCAGTGACTGCGGCCTCAGCCACTCCTGCCCCACCATGTCCATCTTCCAGAAGGCTGTTGCGGGCCTCTGAAGGACGTGGAACGGCTGCCGGCAGCCAACCTGAGAGAAGAAGAGTTCGGAGGCTCTGCAGGCAGCCGAGCTACTGGAACTGTTTCCAGCTTTGCCGTTGTTACAGCCTGGAAGGGAAGGGAGCCTTTGTGTTTAGGACTAGAAAACACTGGGTACGGTTTTGGGAGCGGTAAATAGCCATTTTTGGCCTCAGTGACTCTTTGTTTTAGCTTGTTTGTTAAATAAATCCCATTATTGTTTTTCTCTGAACCTGAGTATTATTGCAATTGTGTGTGTGGGCAAAGAGCTCAGACAGTAACTGGTAAACTATTTGGGCAGTGTCCTTGGCCAGGGTTAGTGCCCCTTGCTGCCCTGTAGCAGTCCTAAACACAAAGGCTCCCACGATGGAGTCTTTCGGTCCCCGAGGGCCTGGAGCACGTGACAGGCAGACAGAAGGCCGGGATCCAGCTCACGAAGACAGCAGAAGCACAACGGGAGACGCGCACTGGAGCTGCCGAGGTGCCCTGCACAGCGCCTGGCGATCGACGCTCAAAACAGCAGCGGCAGCAGCCGAGCGACCCTACAAGCAGCCCACACGCGTGCGGCACAGCGAGGAGCCCAGCTCCGGGCCCTTCCCTTCCAGGCTGCAACAACGGCAAAGCTGGAAACAGTTCCAGTAGCTCGGCTGCCTGCAGAGCCTCCGAACTCTTCTTCTCTCAGGTTGGCTGCCGGCAGCCGTTCCACGTCCTTCAGAGGCCCGCAACAGCCTTCTGGAAGATGGACATGGTGGGGCAGGAGTGGCTGAGGCCGCAGTCACTGAAGATCTGATAATGCTCAAACCCCAAAGGCTAAATGGGGTGGGGAGGAGGAGCAGCTTCTGCAGTCCCTTGTATTTCTTACCAGTCTCCACCACAATGATACTTCGTTGGTGTTCTGCCTGGGCTATTGGTCCTCACCAGCAGTCCCCGCCAGGGGGCGCCACATGTAACACTCTGGCTAAAGCCCCTAGTTACAGGGGGACCAAAACCCCCAATCCTGGCATTGTTCAAGGGTCAGCTGTACTGTTATTATACCCATTTTATGTATAGGAAAACTGAGTTATTTTTAAAAGATTTATTTATTTATGCATACAAGAGCTGGGGTACAGGCCAGAGTCGCGGGAGGTGAGAGGATTCAGCAGACAGAGTAGGGAGCAGAACAGGCAGACTGACTGAAACACACTGCCAAGGGCAGCAGCGGGCGAGGCAGGAGAGGTCTGCTACGCCATGTGGGTCCCCTCCTTGGCCGGTGGCAGGGATTGAACTTGTGCTGCAGTAACTGTGGTTTGCTTCATAGTGCATTGCTTAACCCACTGCGCCACCAGAGAGGCTCAGAAAACTGAGTTATAATGAAGCTAAATTGCCCAGGAGTAATTGAAACTCCAACCTCAACTTAAACAGCCTAGCTCAACAGCTCAGTTTCAGCTGCGCATAGCACATCTGAGCCAGGTTTCCAGTCAGGGTCAGGTGAGTGACATATCTGAGCTACTGGCATTCATAGGCTACACCCACCAGAAGGTAGATGGGAAGGAGTTGCTCTGTATTCCGGTGGTACCTGGTCATGTTTCAGTTTCTAGAAATTTGATGAAACAGATACTTATTACAAAGGGACACTTGAGAGTGATGATGTGGTGAGTTTTCTTGATTGATGGCTTCCCAGGTATAATCCTCAGTTAATATTTATCAAATCAATACTTCAATGTGTGCAGTCTAATGTATTTCACTTATACCCAAATAAAACTGTTAAAAACAAGTAAACATAGGGGCCTCCCAGGTGGTGCAAAGGGTTAAAGCACAGCACTATGAAGCTATCCATAGTCACTGCAGCACGAGTTCGATCCCCAGCCAGGGAGGTGACCCACATGGTGCAGCAGACCTCTCCTGCCTCTCCCACTACTCCCCTCAGCAGTGTATTTCAGTTGATCTGTTTGTTCTGCTCCCCACTGTCTCTGGTGAATCCTCTCACCGCCCCCAAACCTCTGGCCTGTACCCTAGTTCTTGTATGCACAAATAAATAAATCTTTAAAATAAAATAAGTAAACATATGAATGTCTGTATGTGTGTTTGCATATAAGCATATAAATCCTCTAATTAAAACAATATTTAGTAGGTTTTTAAAAAGACACTTTGGTAAATGTTACGTGTTTAGGACCTATTATATTAACAGTAAATGAGCTTTTCTCTTACTACAGCCAAAGTCTGAAAAAACTAGCAGGGAACATTTCCACAATTTCGTTCAATCCCAATGATTCCAGCACCTTGAGTATTAGTAGGTGGCAAATACACCCACTTCCCAGCAAACAGAAAACAGTTATACAGGGACCAGGAACAACTACAGAACTCCAACGCTGCACCATGTTTTTCTCTTTGAGGAGAACAATCAGTAGAAATGGCGCCTACTGGGGTACGGATTTTAACAACAAAGGTTCTTTGTTTTCCTTACAGCTCTTACCTCTTATCTGAGTAATAGTAACAGATCTTGAAGATTTATGTACTTGATTCCCTGGTGCTAACCACAAACTCTTACCTTGCTATTGATAACAAACCTCTTTTTACCACACCTGGTTTTATGTTAATGAGGTGACTTTAGGCTGCCCCTGGGTTACTTAAGGACTGGTTGCCCTGGGAACCAAGGGTCTGAGGGGAGGGGGCCACAGGTGGTGGTTAGAGAATTGGAACTTTCAGTCCTTAACATCCAGGGAGGAGACAGCTGGATTTGAGCTCAGTTGTCAAAGGTCAGTAATTGAATCAGCCATTCCCTTATAAAGAAGTCTCCATGAAGCCCCAGAACATGGAGTTCAGGAAGCTGCCATGTTTGTGAATTCGTGGAGGTACTGGCAGAGCCACACACCAAGAGAGGGAATAGAAGCCCCACCTTTCTCCATACCTTGCCCGAAGTAGCTCTTCCTTCCAACCTTTTTGAGTTATGTTCTTTGTAATAGAGGCAATTTTGTAAGTCAAATGTTAGTCTGTGAGTTCTGTGAGCTGCTCTCGCAAATTAATCAAACCCAAAAAGAAAGTCATGGGCACCTCTGATCTACACATACACGGTCGATAGGAAGCACAAAGACAACCTGAAGTTGGGGTGGAAAGCAGACAGTCATGAAGGACTGAGTCTTTAACCTGAGATGATGGTATCTCCAGATAAAAAGTGTAAGAATTGAGTGGAATTGTGAGACGTTTGGCTGGTGTCAGAGAATTGCTTGGTAAAGTGTGGGGAAAACACCCAAATACCCAAATTGGTGCCAGAATAGTAGCGACCATAAGTATTATCCTTAAGTGGATAATAACTTAGGGATAGTTATGGAGACAAAACTCATATATACCATGTTCCAAGTCATAAGGAAGAGAATGGCATGATGGGAAATGATGGTGAAAATATTGAGTTTCCATCGTCACACATCTCCTTTCAATTAGTGGTCAACTAAAGAAGAATCCCAGAGTCCATTCTTTGGAACTTGTGTAAACACACATAACTAAAACCAAAGTTTTACAAAGCAATAGCTATCCTTACTTTGTGTGTCTAATAACCGTTCCTTTATTCCATCCTCTTTGACTTAAAATCATCGTGGTCATGGGGCCTCCCTGGTGGTGCAAGGGGTTGAGCACCGTACTGTGAGGCTTTTGTAGCACCCTCTCCTCCTACCCCCTCTCCCTGCAGCACAAGTTTGATTCCCTGCCAGGCCCACATGGCCCACATGGTGCAACAGACCTCTCCTGTTTCCCCTCAGCAGTGTATTTCAGTCGATTTCCTGTTCTACTCCCCACTCTGTCTCTGGTGAATCCTCTCACCCCCTGTGCTTCTGGCCTGTACCCCAGCTCTTGTATGCATAAATAAATTAAAAATCTTTTAAAAAATCATTCTGGTTATCACCTACTAAAGCAGAGGTTGTGATGTTTTTGTGCCACTATGATGAAATATGAACCCCTTCTTAGAATAGTGTTTGTAAGTGTGTAAAAGTGAAATACACAAGACTATAAAGGAAACAGATGTTAATGAAATTTAGCTCAAAAATAATTTTTAAATAATTTAGGACACAGCAGTATGTACTTATTTATTGGTACGCAGGTGTGCTGACTGAAGTTGTGAGAAGATTAAATGATATGTTTCAAGATCTGCTCTTACAATGTATTGTGAAAGTCTCTATGATTTTTGTTGGTGACAAAGACACAGGTACTGCTAGTACTACAAAGCTGTTAGCTGACTTTGTAATAGAAGGAAATGTTAGTGCATTAATTAGTAATTTGTGAAAATAAAGATGCAAGTTTTTTTCCACTGAAATGTACAGGTATCTTGAATCCTACCCATAAACCTTATAGACTCCAGAGTTCTAGACTCCAAATCCCATGCAATAAACTGATTATATAAAGCTCAGATTATAAAATAAGGAAGACCCTTTATCTCTACGAGGGGGAAATGCATCCTTCGCCTTAGCCTAGCTAAGCATCTGGTTTTAGATGCTCTGAGATGCCTAGTTTCCTATTCACCACCACAGAACTTGGGGTTCTTCGTGCTTCTTCCCTGACAGAACTCAGACTTCTAGAGGGCATGCAAAAAACCCCAATGTGGTTGGCCAACGGCCGCAAGATATATCATATAGCCTAGTCATTGGAGAGAATCAGATTAAGAGAGATCAGACAACAGAAGTGTTGTCTGTTGCCACCTGCCAGTTTCCAATTAAGGTTCCCTCTGCCATAAACCCGATGCACCCACAAATCCTCACTGACATCAGGATTTGTTTTCTAGTTGTATGTTTTGTTTTATTTACTTTGTCTTGCTTTGCTTTGTTTGATGGCTATAGCATTTTAAAGCTGCATTTATTCCCTAAAGTAAACGACCATGGATGTTCATTATACCCCCAAATGAACAGCATTGAGACGGATACCGCCAGCCAAAAGGGAAGCTGTCTGCTTTCTCAAGCTCTGCTAAAGCCACAGACACTTCTGTTCCAAGAGGACAAGCCTTTTGCTGACTGCGTTTCTCTCCACTGCCTGATGGGGGCGCTAGAATGAAGGGTTTGCTTTTTTCCCCCCACATTTTCTCTGGGTTGGCTTTGAACTCTAATTACATCAGCAAAATGTATTTTGTATTGAGATTAATGGATTCTGGAGATCTTTGGCAGGAATCAGCAGATTGTCTCACCAAGATGTAATTAAAAAAAAAAAAAGCAAGTATTGATTGATGCCACTGCACTCCAGGAACATGGCATTGCACAGGAGAGTTGCATACACTCTTTCCCTCTAGACTATAAGCTCCACTAAGGGAGGGAAAGTTCAGACAGAGCCATCCCTAGATATAACAGACACCGACAGTGTCTGGTCCTTATGCCCTTAACATTCACCCTTTCTGTAGAATCCTGCTAATTTGTTCTGACTATAAGACATCCAGAGATTCAATGTCCTACTCCCCCACCTCAGCAGCCATCAGAAGTGGATGGAGGTGGCAAATAAATGCTACCCATCTGGTGTAAGCTCCCCTGCAAAGGTGTCAAGAGTGGGGCCCCCTGTGCCCACAATGGTACCCTGCTCATTAATGGTCTGTCTCTACTGACTGCCGTGCCTTCCATTCTCAGTTCCCTACTCTCTTGCCACTGTAGGCTAAGACCTTTCCACTCAAAGACTCTAAACTCAAATTTTTACCTATCCAATGATTCAAATAGTTCAAACGAGCATCATTTCAGCCATTTAGTACCGTAATTTCAGCCATTAGTACCTGACTGATTTGTATACCAATAGCAGTGACCCACTGATAAGAAAGCACTTTGTAGTTAAAAGCACCCCTCTCCCTTCCTTCAACCACTGCAGCCCCTCAGTGCTTTCTGACTCAGAGATCCCCTTCCAGCAGCCAAATGACGGCATCTATTAAGGTAAGGTCTCTCTAACCCCTCCCTCACCAGAGAGCCCTTGCTCCCCTTATTGGTGGCGGTTCCTGCCCTAGGCAACCTAAGCCTCCTGTGAAAGACTTTCCTTCTCATGCAAACCTGTCCCGAGTACCACTCAATAAGCTTGTGGTATGTTATTGTGTCTGATGAACCTATGTTTTCTTTGATTAGCTCCCAAGTCACTGCTAGACCATGGACCAGCAGCATCACCCAGAAGGGTGCTTACTAGAAATAGAGCATCCTGAACCTCACCCCCGGATTTACTGGACCAGACTCTATATTAACACATCACCATAGTTGTTCACACTGCAGCTAAAAAATCACATATACACCACAGTTGGAGATGTGCTGGGGTTACACACTTTGGGGAGTAGTCCAGTCCAGTGCATTACAGGGGGTTGCATAATAAAGACAACCCCCATCTGGGCTCTTCTGAGTCCCTATGAATGTCCATTAATCAATTTCATAGACACTTCCTAGCTTTTCTCAGAGAATTCATTAGGTAGGAAATGTTAAACTGCAGACAGTCAGGTATGATCTTTTACACAGGGAATAGGTTCTTCATTGGATACTCTTATGCTGTGGATCCTGCTGGACCACAGCTATGGTCCAAACACACCCACATATGACCCAGCACGTGCATACATTCCTGCAATGGGCATGCAGTTATCTGACCGGGTCCTGCTTTCTCCAAGTTCTCATGCTCTAATCACACCCAATCGGGTATCAGCAATGCACCCAGAGCCTCCTGAGGATCTATTCTGGGGAATAGGGGCTGAGTGCTGGTCCTGGAAAAGCATACCCAAATGGAGTTTTTGGGATTCCACCAAATCAAATAAAATGATGTCTTATAAAACCACCACAGTGGGAAGCAAGTGCTGAGAAGCACAGATAGGAGGAGCCAGGAACAAAAGAATCCCAGATACACAAAGGCAATTGGATCCAGTGAGTGATTCTGAATGAGGCTTGTCTCCTCCCAGGAGCCTCAGGCTTGAGCTCTAAGGCACGATACCAGAGAGAACATCCTAATTATTACCCAGAAAAGTCTGAGTGAGACAAGTGCAATTAGCTTGTGCTGAACATATATGCATTTAAGAAGGGATATGCCCTTATAAGCTCTCTGTCGACCCAGCAATTGTTCCATCGAGGACCTGGAAGTGTATAAACGCTGCTTTCCAAATAAAAGAGGCCATTAATTCCATGTCTGGAACCTAACTAATTTCTAAGAAAGTAACTCTGATCCTTTTCTGTAATTATTTATATTTTGAGCACAATTCTAAGTATTTATGTGATTTGGTTTCTTAAGCCATAAATGACTGTGAGCAACAATTTGGAAATAACCTAGAATGGGTTAGGGTGAAGTTGTGCTAAGGAAATCGTTAAAACAGCAACTAGAGCATCGGTTTTACTAAGAAATAAGGTGCCTAAGAACATCGGAGCAGCAAAAACTAAATACCAATTAGAGACTATTGAAAGTACCCATGCAACGCAAAGCACCTACAGTAGGGGCTCTGGGGACTAGTTACTCACAGCTCAATATTTTCATAATGAATTCCTACTGATCAACATCCATAAGTCAAATTCCATTTAGTTATTTATATTTGCTATTTTCAGTTTAAGAAAAATAGTTACTGTTACAATTTATAAATACTTCCATTAACTATATCTCCATTGAAGAGATTTCTAAGCTCCTGACAGAGTTTAGTTTCAATTTTGTATAAAATAAATTTAAATACAATAGCATCCTTCCGTGAGAGCAGGTAATTATGGCACCGTTTTCCTAAATATATTGAATTCTGATTTGCCTGGTGCTTAAGCATTTGGAAATCTCAATTAATTGAGGTCACAGCTTCAGAATCTCAATTCAGTCAACATTAACAGGGCATCTGCCATGTGCCAAGCACTGTATTAAGTTCTAAAAATGCAAGATGAACATATTATAAGCAGGCCCTTTTCTCAAAGACAGTTTAACTTGGGAATCTCAATCATCATCAGAATAACCTGGGGTTGGGGGCATGGATTCTATTCAGTACAGTTTGAGTGGAGGAGTCATTTTGAAAGCCAGGTTCCTTGGGAAATGATTTGTAAGTGACACAGGTAGTGGTTCTCTAATATCATGAACATTCTATAGTTGTGTTCACCTGGGTTTCCCAAACAAAGAAAGGCACCCATAAAGCCATCAGAATCTCTCCTCATTTCTTAACTACAAGGAATAAACAAGACATCACACTGCCTCTCACAACTTTCTCCAGACAAGGCAGAGAACAATGAATTGAGGAGTTCTCTACCCCACACTTGCCCAGTGAAAATTGTTGCTGGACTTGGAGAAATTGCAGAAATGTGAATTTTCCTCCAATATGGTGGGATATAGGAAATCAAGAGAATGTGGGTGCCCAGACCCACCCCAGCTGAATTCTACTTGATCTCCTTTCAGAGGCTAGAATGAACTTCTCGAAGTTTCCTCAGCTTCTTCCCCACAGATAATAGATCAAGGACCCTGACCTCCTGGGAGCTTCCAGGGTATCCCTCCTCACAAGGGTGAGCTCTGGCTGGAGGCTGCCTTCCTGTTTCTTTCTCTAGTCTCTCTGTCTCTGTCTCTGTCTCTCTCTCTCTTACACACACACACGCACACACACGCACACCCTACCTCAAATGCATTCTGGCCACACAAAAATTTATGTTGACATATATAGCTTTTGGGAATAGAACCTATAGCTGGAAATGACTGAGAATATGGACAAACTGAGACCCAGAAAATCAAAGGCCCTTCGATCATTATCTCTAGATAACTGACTGAGATTTTTGTTTGTTTTTTCCTTTAGAAATTTGTATCAAAATTATTTTTTCCAAGCTGATTTTCTTACCTCTTGGTAGGAAAGAAGGAGATGAGTAAAGGGAGGGAGGAGAAGAAGAGGAAGGAAGGAGAAATAAAAAAGTAAACTGGGAGAGAAGGAGGGAGGAGAGAGAAAAGAGAAAGGAAAGAAGTGAAGGGGAAAGAAGAGAGGTAAGAAAAAAGAGCTCTTGAAAAAAAGTGATACAATTCTCCTTTCACTGCCTTTAGTCTTTAAAAAATATCTCAAAGGGAGGCAGTGTCACTTCAGCCTAGACAAAACCCAGTTGGTAACAGCCTGGGGTCCCTTCCACATCCAGCCAGAAGTCAGCCTTCCCTGTCCTTGCCGTCCACCTCCATTCACCCTCCTCCCCCACGACCACCTACCTTCACTGAAGACAAAATCAGAGATGATGTCAAAGGGCTGAATGTGGACTGCGGACAGGATCATGGTGACTGTCTTTTGTGGATCGCTGGAGGCCAGAGAAATAGTCTGCTGAGCTTGACACTCGTAGGACTTCCCAGCTGGGGTAACCAAGGCAGAGAGACGATGGGAGTTGGCGGTGTGCTTTCCAGCTGCAGGGAAGGTCCAAAGCAAAGGTTAGGCCCTGCTCACTGGCAGAACCCTTCCTGCCCCTAGTGTCCTATATTGGACAGTTGCTTCTTGCCTCTCAGCCCCAGGGCCCCTTCCCACCTCCCTAATTAATTTCCTTGCCATATTGCCTTGAAGACACTGGAATGCCAGTGGCAATGGAAGACACCACATTTGTTCTTTCATGAGCAAGGGCTTCTGAAATTGGAATTTCTTTTTGGAAGAGGAGAATCATGTTCTTAATCATAAAAACACAATGCTTTTTACTGTAAAAAGAAAAGGCTTAAAATGGAGTTTCTAAAAGCACAGAACAGTAACTTGATTTTTCATATTTCACAAGGCCCCCAAAGAATAAAATCCTCAAAAAATATGGTTCTGGGGTGGATACCAGTACTTTTTTGAGGCCTGCCACTCTCTCCCTTTTTTTCTGGCTTAAGTTTGCTCCCCCCCCCTTTTATTTTCTTTTTTGTTGGGGGATTCTAACTTGACTAGAAGAAATGCTTGAATATGAATCATAACAAAAATGAGAAAATGTCTTTGGTACTGCCATGATAAGGAGTAAAAGGAGAAATAACATGTACTTTTGTGTTTCCAGTAAAAAAATTTTTCCCAATCCCAGTGCCCTCATAATGAGTAATTCAGACAATTTACAAGATAAATAAATAAATCTAATTGTTCTGTTTAAAGATGCCTGAGATAAGAACACTGGCATTTGGGGAATGGATGTTCTTCTTGCCATGATGTCATTGGAGGGTCTGGGTGAGTTGTTGGAGAGCTGGGCAGGAAAAGCTACTAAATTAGGACACGGTTCAGAATTCTGCTTTGGGGTGACTGCAGTAGATGACTGAGGATTGCGTGTGAGTCCAGTTGCCATGCGCAAAAGATAATGAGGCCCATCAGATCCTGACCAAAAGGAAAGCTGACTACCGCCTAATGTTAGCGCATGAAAAGAAACAACAGACGCAGAATAAAATAATAACACCCTTTTGCCCTTCTCTGACACTTTAAAGGACAAGTCCTAGGAGGCTGTTCTGAAGCAGCCAGGGAAACACAGGCCCTCAGAGATGTCTCATTCAGTATCAGGCATGGGACAAGCTGCTCCTGGAACTCAAGGTTTCTTGCGCATCTACAAGAACTGACACTAAGAGACTCACAGATGTTCAGCTTCCTCCACCCAAAAGTAGGTAGGTCCAGGGCAATAGTGGCCTAGGAGCACAAAGCCTGGATAGGTTTCCAAAACCCTGAGGAATTCTGAGTCCCGCCTACACTGCCCGCTGTTTCTGAGTTTGCCCAGGCTCTCTCTCCAACCAGACTGGCTGCTACTCACCGGTGACTGCGTCTTTAAAGTGGGTCTTCTCTGAAGAGTCGTACACAAACTGAACCTTGCTCAGCCTCCAGGTCCCCTCCGGTCCCTTGGATGTGTTGTGACTCTCCTGCAGAGCAGGAAGTCAAGTGTCAACAGCCCCAGCGACTTCTGGGTGGGGAAACCGATGGGCTGCCTCCGCCCACGCCCACCCAGATTCTCCTCCTCCTTCTGAGGGCCCTGCTGCCATTACCTTTACAAAAAGCATTTTGAGAGCGTAGGCACGATCCACCCAGAACACCTGCAGCTCTGACTCGTTGTGGCCACAGTGGCCCTTCACCTCAGCTCCCCGGGTCAGTGAGATATCAGCCTGTTCCGTGATCAGCTGGGAACACAGACGCCAGGTACCCCTCAGCAGCCCGACCCAGATGGGGGCTTTAAAGGGCTGTGTGTCCAAACTCCCGGTTGCACGCCTGGGCCTCCTTTGCTTGCGCGCGCTCCCGGGTCCCGGAACATGCGGTTAGATGCTCTACGTGCAGACCCGCCGTTAGGGAAGCAGAGAGAGGGGGGTTTACTTTCAAAGCAGGCAGAGCGAGCAGAAGGCGTTACAAGCTGGAGCCCCCATGCAGCATTCAGGAGCAGCCTGCAGGGGTGCAGGGGGGAAGGTGGACGACCCAGGTCTTCTTAGGGCATTGAGGGAGGTGCCCTTCGCCCCTGGAGCCCTAGGAGCAAGCTGGGAGAGAAAAGGTTCCTTACATCGACATAATTGCTGGCCCACACATCATAAGGAACAATAAATTTGGCTGCAAACTCTGCCATCAGGCACGTCGTCCCGTTTTCCCGCACCACAAATATATCTTTTTCAGGGTTAGTGGAAAGACCTGAGAGATTTTCCACTTCTTGTTCTGCCATGATTCGAGCCATTGTATCTGAGGGGAAAAAAAATTCTGTCGGTTCCAGGCTCAGCAAACCTACATGTCTGGGGCATAAGAGTGGAGATCGTGGTCTGCAGATTTTGGGGTGACAAAGAGTTCCTTTCCGACTACTCTGCGCTCTGCGAGCCGTTTCTCTAGCCCAGAGCTAACAAATTCGACTCTGTTGCTGTACATGTATAATAAACATTTTAAATTTAATTTGAAAGCCTCATTGACTTGTAACCCGGTTGACGTTTACCTTAGGTTTTAAAAGCAACTCTTGATTGCCATGCTCTGGCCCCGTGAAGCAGGTCCATAGGGCATTCTGTCTGGGATATGCTATACAGGTGTGCGGTTCTTTGGGGAATTCTCTGGCACTGGCTGGAAGACCCACTACTCCCCCCTAGAAGTCTCCCTCCTCCCCATTCTTTGCGGCTGTCCCCCACCCCCCAAGCAAAGATAAAGCCCGCAAAACATAAGGGCCACATTTTGACCTTAAGCTACTGACTTTACGATGCTGCGGCTATTCCCTGCTAAGAGTGTGCCCTGCCCTCGCGGATGCCGAGACGCTACTCACGCAACAGCATCAGGAGAACTTGAAGTCTAGCCACACTGGGCAAGGCTCTTCCTCGGAGATCCATGCTCACCCTGCAGCGAATGAGACGAGCTGTGCTGCTGCAGAGGCCACCCGAGAGGGAATCCCTCAAAGTCGCGGCTGGAGTGAGTCGGGGTGAGAGAGGGGCGGGGGCACCTAGAGGGAGGAGGGAGCGAGCGCGTGTCCTGTAAGCGCTGGCTTGGACTAGGCGTCGGATGCCGCACAAACCGTTGCAGGCAGGAGTGGGCTCACTGCGGAGGAATGGACCGCGTGGTGAGGGAGCTGTCCACAGATGAGAGTGCTGAAAGGATTCCGTTGTGTTGCAGGAGCTCTGGTGATTTGTTTTGTGCAGAGGACCAATGGGAGTTGGGGGAAGGGAACTAAAATTCTTCCCGAGTCCGTTTCCTGTTCTACAGCAGCATCCACAAAGATAATTCTCTTCTGAGAAACTTAATAGCACTCAGACTTATTCAATAGCCCTCCCAGATACAGTTAGGTGGTGTAGTTATCACATCATTGTAATCTGCCTTCTGAAAATGCATCTGGTTCCTGAAAGAAAACCATGGAACACAAATTGTCGCTGCTTTGGGAAAGGAGGAGTAGGCAGGGGTAGAGAAAGAAAGTGCTATGGCAACAGTTCCCCGCATTGGGAGACAGCCCCTTCCCTCCCCTACTCTCAGTGAGCTCATGGGCTTGAAGTTAAATTGACGCCTCCTCAAATAAGGTCGTCAGTCAGTGCAGCATATCCATTCAGGCTTATTTTAGTTCTGCTCCCTAACTGCGTAAGGACTCTTAACTTTGAGGTCTCACCTACCCTAACTCATTACATTGTGATTACTCTGAAAAGAGAAATGCAGGTGAATCCAAAGTTTGTGAGGCTTAGCTAGGGTTTCTAAGAACAGTACTTGTTCTTAGTTATGTAAACACAGTTTTTATTTACATCCTTTATTGAGGCAGAAAATCAAATAATACTGGATTAATTCCAATATTTATATCTTTGGTAACTGCTTATTTTTTCAATTTTTGATACATAAATCAGAATAAAGTTTTTTTTCAGCAATAGACATGTCTTCATCAATTGTAGTAATGTCCAGTAGTTTCATTTCCTAGATGATATTTCATTATGTGAACAATTTGTGATATAATGTCATACTAAGGGGCAAGTTGCAAAGTATTTTCATGTACATTGTCAAAACTGATCTTCTCTACAATCTTAGAATGTAGGCAAGGGAATGCATAAACTTTTGTGTTTCTAAATACCCCAAATTGAAACTCAGGGAAATTAAATGACCTTTCCTAATGTCACATGATCAGTTAGAATTTAAAAAATCATCACATGCTTTTGCTTCCTTATTGCTTACATAATAGTTTGTCTTTTAAAAATATACCATATTTTAATTTCCATTTATATTTTTATTTAATGACCAAATAACAAACTGAAACATAAAGTCCATAGCTCTAATTTCACTTGCTAAAATGTACAGAATGCTGTTTAAAGTATCAATAATATCATGTTATAGTGATGTAATAATACCATCTGAATTGTTCTTTCATTAAAAACTATTTTTAATCAATAATTAGATCAAAACTATGAAGTAACATTTAAGTTGATACCTTTTTTACATCTTTATTTTTATATCTGTGTTTTGAAATTTTTTCCAAACATTTCTAAAGACCTTTACATAAATGATTATATAGAGAAAAATTGAGGCAAAATTGTGATTGATATAAAGTCAATTATTTTCAGTTGAGAGTGAATGTTGTGCTACTTATATGCTTTATAATTTCTTAGGCTAGAGACTATTAATAAACATTTATTTTTCTGTAGTATTACTTAAAATAGAAAATAATGAGACACATGTAGTAAAGTGTTTGCATTCTCCAGTACTTTAACAGAAAAGAAATAGAATTTTTCAGGACAGGATTCAGATTTTTACTTTTTGACAGTGTGCAGACTTTTATTTTCCCCATCTGAAAAACTGGGAAAATAGCTCTCTCTGGGTAACTGGTTAGTCAGTTACCCAGTGGGACAAATAATATAAAATCATTAAAAACAAAAGAAAAATTAATTTAGCTCATAAACATTAACTGAATACACCACCTGCCTCGCACTGGGTGCTTTGGAAATCCAAATCTATTTTATGTGCTTTAATAATAAAATACTAAATGTGAAATGGCAATGGTCATTAAACTTAAAATACTTTGCGTGATTTGTAATTCAGATGGTGGTTCTTTTGAAAATATTTTCTTTTCATACCTGACTTAAATGATCCTTTGTTGACACCATGGAGTATTTAAGTGAGTCAGAATAAATAATAATAATAAAGGAAATATTTATAAAACTTTTCTCCTGGAAAGATCATCTTCAAAAAATAATTAAATTAATGCCCTTCTAGGTATTTCATCTTAGACATAGTTTACAAATACCCATTAACTTTTTCATCTCTCCCAAGTGATTTTTATGTTGCGACAAGTATAGAATCTATGCTTATAACTTCATTATGACCTACATTAATTAAATAACTTTCAGTCATCCTTTAAAAAACTTACAGCTCTTTAAAATCACCAAAGAAGTAGTAAATAAAACTTACCATTAAATCATAGTTTAAGTCAGTAAAGTTCTAGAATTTGTTTCATTCTTCATTTCTTGGGTGGGAGAGGAAGTAGAAGAAACTAGCATAAATGTGTATACTCATGTGGATGAAGGTTTTGTCAATTTTCTTTATTGCTATTGGTTAATACAAAATGCCAGAGTGTTATTTAAGCTGCCTTTGGAATCTTCTCTACATCCTCCAGATTCTTCAAAGAATACTCTTCAATTCATGTATTTACTTTATTAATTAATCTTTATGAATCTCACGCCATTTGGTGGTTTCTGTTTCATAGGCATGGAATAAAAGACCCCTGCATATATAGAACTTCCCATTTGGATGAGAGAAAATACACTTGATCTTAGCCAAAAGGCCGAGAAGCGATGGATGAGAGAAAATAAAGGAACCCATGAAGATGTGACATTGGCTAACACACAGTGTGCATAGATGTTTAGGGAAGGAAGTTCCCAAACCCACAATAATTTATATACTATGTAACTGGATCTCAGTTTGCTATCTGATAATTTACTCACATAAGGCATATGCAAAAACTGGTATGTGCAAAACACCTTACATTAAATAAAATTAAATATTCAAATTAGGTGTTTCTCTTTATACTTGGTTGCACAGGCAGTTGATATGTATTTGTAGAATCAAGAAAGAAAATTTCAAACACCAGGGGAAATGCTAATTATAAGACATTTATGAGCTTCAAAATTGGAAAGGTAGGCTTTGTTGCAGCTGAAATTTGTCTTGTTCAAGTTTCAGTCCACCTTATAGTTAAATGTAAAAATATAGTCTGGCTTTGCTATTCATCTATCTCCAAAGTTCACCTACCTCTCTCACCCCACTACCAAAGAAACGCTAAACACACACACAAATAATAGGAGCAAAGGTAATTAACTAAACTGGACAAAATGCACATAATTTTAAGCCAAAATGACTATTTACCAAAACATTTCCTGGTGTTCAATTATTTCATTATTTTAATCACTGCCTTTAAATACCTTTGGCATCTTTTCTAGGATACAAACACTTGGGACAGGAACTGGAAACTACATCTACATAAGGATATTTTATGCATAAATTGCCAAACTCTAGAATATTTGGAAAGAATCAGAAAATTGAATATGGGCCTTCAATGCTCTAGCAAGGCCTTGGTGAAATTTCCTTCCACTGAGCCCTCATACACCTAACTTGAATGAAACAAGAGATGTTTTTCTGCAATGAGGGTGAAGACAATACCCCAGAAGAATAGCCTTTTCACTGGCAAAGAATGTTCATGGTAAGTTCTTAGGAGATGTCCTTTAATAGGTTCATTTAGCATAAATGCCTTCACACACAAAGAAACGCAGGGGCTAAGGTAAGGCCACGTACTCATTCCTGAAAATTTCAATAGCAAAGAAATTAATGTCGCCTTTTGAGGCAGTAGTTAGTTAGCTATTTTTAAAGCTATTTTAAATTAGTTACCACCAGCTCAAATGTATACCTTTTTAGGCTGTGAGGTACACTTTTAGCTATGAGGAATATGAGGAAAATGTCAGCTCTGGGCAGAAAAGGACAAAAGTTAATTGAGAATTTAAAAATACTTTAAGAAGTTGTGGGGTTTTGTTGTTGTTGTTGTTGTTGTTGTTTTTCTCCAGGGAACAACTGCTTCCTCTATGAGTCTAAGGTTAGAGATACTGTGGCTCCTTTTAAATAATTTGCTACCCGACTTCTGATATGAATACAATTCCTTAAAGCTTTTTAGGATATGTCACAGGGGCACCTTGTCCTGGGTATCTACTTTTTAAATTGTCTGAAGTCATCTACAATTCACTGCAAGGATGCAAGGTCCTTACCTTGCATTATATTAATGCAAGAATTATATTAATTACCATGGGGAGAGTGAGGTGCCAGTTTATGCTGGGAAAGGCAGCTTTGACGGGATGGAACTGCAGTCCTGAAAAGCCCCGGTGCTCTGAAGTTGTAAGTTTGGCACGTTTCTCCTTTCTCCTTTTGTGTGTGAAAACAGAGCGAGATACTCCAGAAATCAAGAACGGGGAAGGCGCGTCTTGGGTGTGTTGGAAAGATAACTGGAATGGCAATCTGGGAAAATAATATTTTAGTTATGATTTTACTACTCCACTAGCGACAACTTCTGGGACATCACTTCCTGAAAGACGCCTCCAGGACTTAGTGCCCACTTCTCTGAGTGACTTTAGGTGGTTTAAGTGATCTGAGCAATTTCTTTAAAGAAGAAAATGCCAGGAATTCCATTGTTCAAGCGTACGGTTTCAAGCGCAAGAAGTGTGAGTAGGTCAGGACACTTGAACTGTGCTCTGCGGTTTTACCTTTGGGTGACTCAGAGGCCGGTGGGCCTGGTAGCTCAGGGTTTGCAGGGTGAGCGGGCTTCGGACTCCAGCCCGACAGCTGCTGCGGGCTTGAAGGCTGAGCGCGGGCGCCCAGCGCCTACCTCTCTATACCCCAAGCTCGCGGCGACGACCTCAGCCTGGGAAAGACGTTGGCGGCTGGCACCTGGCTTGGAATTCGCACAGCTCCTCTCCGCGTAGAAAAGAGAAGAAAAATCCGCTCTCCAGTTGCAAATACAAGGTCCACCCCGGCTTCAAAGCGGCGGAAGCAGGAATCAGTTGCAAGAGTGCTGGGGTTCATTAAGTTCAGGTTGCAGCCACAAGAACTGCGGGGCCTTCTGTGGTCCGTGGTCGAGAGTACTCAGGTCTAGAAAGAGAAAGAAGTTCCTGGCGCCGGGAAAAACCCTCCTAGGAACTCACAAGCTCAGTAGTCTCGACAAACCCTGCGTTGGGGGTCGAAGAGGGTGGGCGGTGAGAACCTGGCGCTCTCCAGGCACCGACCTCTGGAGCTCCATCCCACCTCCCTCCTCCCCGAGAAAAGTCGGGAGTTGTGGGCGTTGGGGAGGAGGCTCGGGTGTGTGAAACCAGGGAGAGAGTGGAAACCCGATTACAGAGGTCTCCTTTCTTTTTTCCTTTTCTCTTCTCTCCCCCCCCCCCACCTTTCTATACCGCCAGTGCAGTAACCGCGGGAGGAAATGCCCCCCAAGAGTCCCAGCTGTCCTATCTCCAGGGCAGAAGTCGGAAGGATGTAGCGCTCCGGGGGTAGGGGCGCTCGGTGAGGATCCCCTCAGCACTTGGTCCTCGGACAACTCCAGACCCGCGCCAGATTTTCCAAAAGGAGAAGAGTTTTTTGTTGTGAAGTGATGGTGGCTGAGGGGGCAGAGGAGGCTGTTAGGGAGCACGAACAGACTGGGGCGGGACGTAGTGGCCTCTGCCTAGCTGGAGGCCACTTTGACGCCTCAAGGCTTGAGCCCCGACAGGAAGGTGAGGAGATTGTTCACGGGGCCTTCTGCTAAGGGATCCAAGCTCCTGACCCAGAAAAGTGGAACAGAATCTCTGTCCACCTCCGCGCACAAAATATCCTGTCCAAGAGCCGAAGCTACGTAAGGCCCAACATTAAAAGGTTAGTGTTTGAATGTGCTTGTTTTGTTTTTGTTTCCGGTTAATTTGGCTGTGGGCGGGAGCAAAAGTCATTCTCCACTTCAGGTGGCAACAGGACGGTAAACCCAGCCGTCTACCTTAATGCGAGTCTCCAGGGACGAGCTAGGGGCTGCCGTATCTCAACCGAAAGTCTCCACGCAAAGACCGGTGCCCGGGAACGCAGCTCCAGGCGGAGCCCGCCTGGGGTGCGACCCCAGCTGCTGGCAGGACGCGGGAGCCCGGTTTCTGGCAGCGCCCGCGGCGGCCTGTCGGCCTCCTGGTCTCGGGTCGACAGGGTCAGAGAATTCTGGGAGACCCCACAACTGTAGACCACCGTAGACACCCTCCTACTATGCCCTTTAAAATAAATGGAACGCGGAATCTGATTTTCCTCCCAGAGACTCCATGGATCTTCTGTAACTGAAAAGCCAATATGCGGGTGCTCCTGTCTAGCCCCTACCAGTGGCATTCAGCCAGGCTGCCGCCTCTCCAGGTCTGTGTAAACGAGGTGTCTGTTCCCTGACCAGTAGCTCCGATGACACCTCCGTGCGCATCCTGGTGCCCAAAACTAGGTCCTCTCCAAGATGTTCTTTGTGTTTCTAATTCTCCCGGCTCTTTTCTTGCCTTTATCTCCCCCTCCCCCCCCTCCCCCCCAGTTGTCAGAAAACAGTCGGGTCTAAGGAGGTTTTATTCACCGCCTCGCACACAGCCTCAGGAGCTCAAACGTAGCCAAATGGGCCCTGGGGCCCTGCGCACCCAAACCGCGGCGACCAGCTCCCTGTCACCTGGAGGTCGGTGGTTGGTGGTAGCGCTTCGCGATTTTTTCCCCGGTGACTTTGTGGAAGTGTGCAGATGGGACACGCCTCCGACCGAGCCCCCGGGGCCAGCTGATGGATGGTCTCATTTCCCGACTTGATGGGCCGGAACCGGCTGGCTGGGCTGGCTAGCGGTTCCCGGCCCCTGCCGGACTGCAGCACACGCCGGGAGGTAGGTGCCGGGGTAGGGGTGGGGTGGGGGAGGGGAGGCTGTGGCCCCTGGGTTTTGGTTGGGAGTGAGGAGGTGTGGTGCCGCGTGTGGATCTTACAGGAAAGCCATTGACCATCACCCTTCTCCCACCGCAGCCGCATGTGAAGTTACTCCTTCTGTTTGCTGTTCTGGGCCCGGGTTCCATGTCCTCAGTGCGAGTACCAGTGCTTGGTGGTGTTCTCTGCAGAGCCCAGCACCGCGCTGCCTCCTCTACTTAGGCAGCGCTGTGCTCGCACCAAGCTCAGTTGCCATCCTTTTGCCAGACGCTGAAGAGGACACACTGACTAGTCATCCTAGTGCCTGGAAAGGGCCCCCGGGACGCGGTGGGCCTTGAAAAACACAAAGATGGGGGTTGAGAGGAGGCTCCATTCTAAGTCCATCTAAAGTCTCATTGCCTGCCTCCTAGTGGGAAATCCCGAGGTAGACCCTAGGATATGGGGTTTAGCAGGATGCGCGAACAATGTTGTGTAAGGGCGGATGGGAAATGCACATTAAAACATTTGAGGGCCTCCCTGGTGGTGCAAGGGGTTGAGCTCCACACCGTGGGGCTGGTTTCTGCAACCACTGCAGCAGTAAGTTCCATCCCTGGCCAGGGAGGAGACCCACATAGCACAGCAGACCTCTCCTGTCTCATCCTCTGCTCCCCTCAGCAGTGTATTTCAGTTAATCCTCCTGTTTTGTTTCCCTCTCTGTCTCTGGTGAATCCTCTCTCTCTCTCTCTCTCTCTCTCTCTCTCTCTCTCTCTCTCTCTCTCTCTCTCTCTCTCTC
>JAGFMF010011643.1:7285667-7334646 GCA_019455555.1 Galemys pyrenaicus | reverse complement strand
CCTCCCTGGCCGGCAGCAGGGATCGAACTCGTGCTGCAGTGGCTGCGGTTTGCTTCATGGTGCGTTGCTTAACCCACTGCGCCACCAGGGAGGCCCTACCGATGCAATTATTAAAGTTTATGGTTGGGATTCTTTTAAATGCCAAGCACCAAGGAAAAGTTGTAGAAAAGTGTGATCTTCTATTAGATTTACACAAGTCATGAAGGAGAAGCTACTGAAGGTTTAGAATGAGTTATCACTAAGACCGTCTTGACACTGAAATAATAGAGAACAGTCCCTCTTCATTCCTCATAATCACACTCCATGCTGATGAGTCTACACAGTTAAGTGCCCACTGGCTGTTATGAAGGCATATTATTTTGAAAGGATATATTATTCTGGTTTTCAAAGATTTTGCTTGCCTAAGAGGCCAGACAGACTGTTCTATATTTTTAATTCTACTTCAGACAAAATAAATAGCTATTTAAGTGTTACTGACTACCTGTTCTTTGCAAGTCAGAAGAATAACATTTTGAAAAGATTGGGCTGGTGGAAGTCATGTGTTAAAATAGTTTTTAAAGTATAAATGAACAAGCAGCTCTCTGCCCACCTGTGACCATGCCTGTGCCTCTCTTTCTCCATTTCCTAATAAACCTGTTCTTGAAAAACATTTTTAAAAAGTATAAATGAACAAGATCATATATTTCCTGGTTGAGGGAATGACAGAGCTATTGGAGATAGCATTTTTGGAGGTTGCTTTTAAAGGCTTGCTAGAACATCCTATTTGGTGTCATTGGAATAGAGGTGAGTGATGTGTGTGTGAACAGAGAATAGTGATAAATGCAGATAGGCTAGGTGAGTATGCATGTGGGGCCAAACTAAGTGCTGCCATCAATAATTTCAACATTATTCTTTAAACAGTAAGTAACTAAGCATTAGTGAGCAGAATGATAATATGATCACTCCCATTATTTGGAGAAATTAATCTATATGTAGAGGGGATTTAAAAGGGAAAGAACTCAATAGGAAGTTACTAAAATTTCTGGGTGTTGATGAATGAGAGAAATTGTAAGGGAGAACAAGGTTTTCTAAGACACTATAGGATTCATAGATCCTATCAACAGATTTTGTGTATGAGTAAACAAGATGGGGCAGTTACAAGTCAGCCATAGATTACCACCTGCTATGTAGTGTAAAATAAACAGGAAGGGTCTCTATTTTTGATTGATTAATTGCATATAATATGCACTTGGGTCATTTATTTAACTCTGAATGCATGAGGAAGAACCAATGTTTAGAAGTAAGGTCAAGGTTAAAGTGATGGATTTGAAAATTCATGCAAAGAACTGAAACCATGCGATTGAATGAAAGAGTTAAGGGAAATACATCAAGGGTAGATTTTCTTAAGAACGGTGAAATGTAGATCTTTTTCCCTTTTTGAATTGCTTTCAAGCAAACTTATTACTAAACTGCAAATCCAACTGCACTAGGTTTTATGTTGTGTTTCTCATATTTTCTCTTTAAAACTTGCCTGTTCCCTTAAGAATTAATGTTTGTGAACTTACACATTTAAACAAATTACAGATTTCATGGCTCCCAACATGCATAGGTTTTTCACATGTAAACATCTCAGAAGTTGACATGTGTCTTACACTGTGATGCTGGGTGGTGCATCAGTATCATTGGCTGTGGGTTTTCATTCCTTGTGGCATACAGATGTACCCCCACTTACAATGGTTTGACTGAGGACTTGTCATCTCTATGATGGTGTGAAAGTGATATGCACTTAGTAACACAGTCCTTTGATTCTGATCTTTTCCCAGGCTAGTGACACGGATGCTGGGCAGTGGTAGCAAGTGGCAGTTTTAGGCCAATCTTGCTGATGACGGGGGTAAACAACTGATACTCAACCAGCAATTTTTCATTTTTGGTACAGAGATCACTTAAATACATGAGGAATTTATTCTACACTTTATTATAAAATAGACTTTGAGTTAGATGATTTTTTTCAAATATATATTTTTAAAGATTTTGTTTTTGCGTAGAAGAACTGGGGTACAGGCCAGAGGTATGGGGGTTGAGAAGATTCAATAAAGACAGAATAGGGAGCAGAATAGGCAGATCCACTAAAATACACTGCTGAGGGGAGCAGCATGTGAGACAGGAGAGGTCTGCTGTGCCATGTGGGCCAACTCCCTGGTCAGAGGCTTGAACTCAGGCCATCATGGTAGAAGCACTGAGACTTAATCCCTAGGCCACCAGGGATGCACTGAATTAGATGGCTTTTGCCAGGCTGTAGGTGAATGCCAGGGTTCTATGTTCTCAGCATGTTTAAAGCAGACTGGGCTAAATTAGGATGTTTAGTAGGCTAAGTGGTTTTATTTTATTTTTTTCATTTTACTATCTTTTTTCCTACATTGTTGTAGTCCTCACAGTTCACCATAACACTCCAAACCATCACATATTCTTTTGTGTTATTCCTCTCCAGTTTTAACCCTCTACCCTCCCCTCCTTTGCTGTATGCCTCAGATCTGTGTTCATCTTGCTTTTACCTTTTTCTTGACCTTTTGTTTGGTTTTGCTATATTCCACACATAAATGAGACCATTCAGTATTTATATTTTCCCCTCTGACTTATTTTGGCTATACTAGGTGTTTTAAATGCAGTTTTGATAACATATTTTCAACCTATGATAGGTTCGGGAAGTAATCCCATCATAATCTGAGGAAGATCTGTTTTAAGATGCTGGTGCGCTGATAACCAATGGAGTGGTAGAGTTGATGGCTGGTACAGTGGGCTATCCTCTCTAACAATCTGGTTTTTTTTCCATTAGCATCTCATTCCCTCAAGAAGGGGGAGAACCACTTAGGGAAAAGAGAAGTACAGTCCCCTATGGACAACTCAACCAGCCACGAACGGGCAGTAGGCTATCTTTTATGGGCTGACAATGAGGGAGAAAGGTAAGAACTAAGATTCAAGTACCCTGACTCCCAGATTGAAATAAAAAGTTTATTAGGGGCAGCAGAAATGAGATGCAGTAAAAACCCAAATAGGCTATGGACTCAGTAAAATGCAGATTTGCTTCTTATTACTTGGAGCATAGCTCTAGAAAACTGGTCTCCTCTAGAGAAGCCTCCAAGGCACCAGAACAAGATGATGCTAGTAGCTCACAAATGGCCAAAGGTGTTTACATGGATGTTCCTGAGCTAACACTTCTGGTTTCCCATAGTCCACAAAGATCCAGAATTTCTTACATCTCCCAGACAAATAACTGAGCCCAGAGTGAACACGGGCAGAGCTGATGCTTGAGGCACTGCAAGGAAGGGCTCATTGTATAGGGCTATGGCAAGGGGCAATTAGGACCCGAAGAAGGGGGAGACCAGCTGCTCCTCCTCAATGCCAGGAGGACACACTACCTTCCCCTTACACCTAGAGGACATTGGGGTATAGCATGAGGGAGACCTCCGGAATGGGGAGAAACCGCAAATGGGGGGTTTGACTTGGAAGTAATTGAATCTGCCCCTGAGATAAAGTGTTTTTGTTCTTTTTAAACTGGAAGAGTCTGGATTATTTTAACTGGCAAGATTTGTTTTTCCTTCAGTGAGAAAGCAGAATGAGCACAAAATAAATTTATAGTAGAAAATAAAACACATCTCTGTTGTATATTTTAATCCTACTACAATGGAAATTTCTTTTTGGGGGGGGGGTGGGGATGACAATTTGTTTCAAATACTGCAGGTAATCTGGGTTAGAGGAAAAATGTCCCTGAATGTACACCGGGAAATGGAAGTATTTATGGTTTTGTATGAATGAAACGCCAGAGGAAAAAATGGTCAGAAAAATGCAAAAATGAGGCCTTCCTCTCAGCAGCAGAGGAAAGAGGAGGTGAATGATGGCTCGGTCAAGAGCTACAGAACCATGAATTTAGCTGAGCTCCTGGCACAAGCCTTATAGTTTGAGGTGACAATGGGAGGAGTCTCTGAAAAATGGCAATCCAAATGAGGTGCTACTTAACAGCCACTATTGTTCACAGGATATTAGGCTGAAAGATGTGTTGATGAACTCCATTGTCTTACAGAAAAAGAAATCTGGAATCAGAGACATTTTACAAAAGCCAGTTTAAATAACAGAGGTAAGAAAAACAAAGCGCATCACACAGGGGAGTCAACCAACATCAGCCTGTTTTGTGTCGTTTGGAAAAGTGGGGGTATGAATAAGCCTCTATAAAAATAATGAAGAAATCATGCATAAAAAAGGCAAAAAAGTCTGCTGTAAAACATCATTAGGAACAAATACTCTGACGGTCCTTAAATGTGTTTTAATTTTTTATTAGAGAAGTTGGAAGTTTATTTTCAGTATTGACGGTAACATAATTTCTCTCTGCTTTGTTCAGAGGAACACACAGAATCAATTTGTACAAGCATATACAATCATTCAGTTGGTGCTTTGTGTCCTAAAATCAGTCATCTGATTAGTTCAGACTAGCAGGTTCCATGCGCTCCTCTTTGGCCGCATGGCCCAAGTCCCAGCAGAACACTTCATCATGCGCAGTCTGCAACACGACTACAGAGGCTTAAGACCATGCAGATTAACACTGTAGCAAATTGTTTGATATTTAACAGACATAAAAAGGTTATTTCCTGATATGAAATTCTGAAAATCTGCATAAATATTTTTGTGTAAAATTAAGTTAGTTATGTATTTTTTTGAAACTAGAACTCGAAGTATCAAGAATGCCCACATAATTCATATACACATATATATAGACTTTTTTTTTATGCTAAAAGTCTTGATAATCAAATTATATTCTGTGCCATACATTTAGGTAACCAGTATTTATTTGGCATTAGGTTAACTGTGTCTGGACTGATTAGTCTTAATTGGTGCTTGTGTATCATGCAAACATAGTTCTAGTATTCCTGTTTACTAATCTTGTCACATGGCAATACTTAGATGATTTGCTCTATAACAGTGTGAATTAAGGAGTATAAATACTTTATACATGGTCACATTTACAAACATTTGCCAATAACCACTTCACAATCTTTATGGTGTAATAGTAAATTGAATATCTGGAATCGGCAGAAGCAATTCCTATAAAGCAACATCAGCTGTAAACTTTCTTAAATGTGCCTAACGAAGTTCTCCTTTGAGCACTGATGAATTTTGGCACAGGTATACTTTTCTGTGTTATTTTTCTATGTTCTAATAATCTCCACAAATTTTACAGGAAATTAGCTTCTTACGGCATGGTAGAGACATGGCACTTACTGATGAGGTAACTTAGATATAGAAAAATTCTGCAAAATTATTTGTCTAGCCGATCATCACTTCTGCTGATGAATTTGTAGACAGAGTTGTTTTTCTCCGAGTGCATGCACTTGCTATGAAATTGCTAATGCACTATTTTTTGCTGCAGCTCAAACATGTCCTAATGCATCACAAAGCAGAGTTGTTAACACCAAGCTCATTGACTTGTGATGGTATTTTATAGCAAACATGTTTAAGTTGTATTATCAATATTAAACTCTGCCTTACTGGAAAGAGTAATTTTTGCGGATTCATACCTACTTTTGGTTGGCCAAGGAAATTCAATACTCAAAATGTTAAATAGAAGAGTGTGAGTTTCTGTGGTTTCAGGTAACATCCCATTATACATAAAGGAAACACAAAAGACAAAGGTGTTTGTCAATGGAATTTGTGTTCAGAAATTTGAGTGTGATCTTTTGATGTGTGGTTTAGCTGCTTCAGTTTGCACTTTGGAGTTTCACACCACTGTTGCTGGTCTGCGGTCCATCTCGGCTTCCAATTTCACCATCTGCTGCATCTCCTTCGCCTATAACATCAGAAACATAACCTTACATATTGAAATCCTCTCCTGAAGTCACACAGCAACCCTGGCCTCTCTCTTCCTGTAAATCTAGTGCATCTTGCTACTCAAAGTGTGGTCCATGGACCAGCAGCATCAATAGCTTCTGTAACCTTCTAAGAAATGCAGTCTTGAATTCTATCCCAAAACTACTGAATCAGAACCTGCATTTTAACAAGATCTCCAGGACATTTTTATGCATTTCAACATTTGAGGAGGACTTGTCTGTACAGTGTCATGAAAACTATTTGAAACAGATTGTCACATAAAACTGATTTAGTGTTCAGAGGTAGATAAACCATGACTGTAGATAATTTGATCAATTTTAGCATGTTGTTGATGTTCAATTTATTTCAAGGCTGTATACAAAGAGCCTTGAATTTAATTAAAAAAATGTCCTTAAGAATCGAACTGATGGAGAAGTTTAGGTAGGAGCATATCACATTGGTTTGGCTGGAGTATCCTGCAAATAGAACTTTACAGGACTATATAAGGTTTTTGGAACCTACACACTATGGGCCCTCGCATCTCCTGGGTAATTAATTTTTACTGACTATTGTAGGAATAAACATTGCTGAATCCAGTCTAAAGACTGTCACTCAGATAACCAGCTGATTTGGAAGGTAGAAGGGAGTCAGATGGGGGCAGATAATTGTTTGAAAATAAAAGAAAAATCAATTGTCTCATTTTAATTTTAAATTCCAGTTAGATTCAATATTCTTTTGTCCAACCCAATTCATGTACTTTTTAGAGGAATAATAAAACACCCTTTTCTTTTTAAGTGAAATACCACTTTATGATAAAGGACATTTAAGAATGGAAACATATGAACATAGAGATATAACTTAGAGGAGGACTCTGAAGACCTCCAATGTTACCCTTCAAGTCTGCTTATATACCCCAACTAAATGGAAGGTCAGTGGGGGGGGGGGGTCAGCTCTGAAGACTGTAACATACTACGAGCATGTAAATGTTCTAGATGAGTCTTACTATACAATATGTTTGACCCATAGACCATCTTCTTAATTTTCTCTTGTGACTTTAAATTTTATTTTGGCAAGGATGTCTATCAAAACACCAAAGAATGATATCTTTCCACCTAAATTTGGGATGGATGGTTTCCTCTCCCCAGAAATAATATTTATGCCTAAAGTATAGTAATACTGTAATAGAAAAATGAAGAAATGGAGAAAAATATACAAACATAAAACTATGACACAAACAGTATTCATAATAGATGACAGTGGAACATTACCAGCACTGGAAATGGAATACTTCTATGTTTAGGAAGTAGTAATAAAGGTTTCCCTATGCTGCTTCTCCTTTAGCATTTAAAGACGATACTAAATAAAGTTTAGAAGGAAGAATTGTGACACATTAGAAGATTATTACAAGAGCTAAGTTCTCTTATGAGCAGAGTGACATTCATTCCCATTTGTCAAGGACAATTTTTCTGGACACCAGACCATTATGAACAGCACCCCCTGTCACTCTCAAATCTAAGCTGGTTTGGACAATAAATTACATGATCACCTTATTTATAATGGGTGATTAAGGTCCTTGACAGATTAGATCCTGTAGAAAACACAGGAGTGACTGTATAATGACTCATGTATAATATTTCTGTACTCAGACAGTAACTCCCACGAGTGAACTTTCAGTGGGGTGCATTCAAAGTCATTGGAGCCATCTGAATATTTGCAAAAGATCTGACTCTGTGCCCCAAGTCTTATCTGTGGTCAGTCTAGCTGACAATCGTGTATCATTGTTCTTGATGCCTGGGGAAGGCCTCATTCCTATGACTTGAATTTGCTGGGTCTGCAACAGGAGACACTAGGTCAAACTCACTCAGAAATAATTCTCCTAAAATTTGGGTGCATTTGAGTTTGAATTATTCATCAGAAATTCAAGCATGAAATAATCAAACTTTTAATTCCAAACACTTGAGAGGTTAATTAGTTATGACCAGATGTGAACCATAAATGGAGATTGTACCGAGGTAACTTATAAGTCGAGAAGGAAAGCAAAAGTTTGCTTATCCAAGTTTGAGTCCTACCTTGCGTTTGGGACACTGCATGACAGGATTTCAACAGCTGTTTGTACAAAAATAGTAATGTCAAAATTGAGTCATACATACAAAACAAATAAAATAAATGAATACTGAAGTGATTTGAGAAATGAATGCAAAACCATATACAGAAAAGCAAAAAGCTAAGAATAATAAAACATGTATACGCCCGTCAGTGACAAACTTTCCCCAAGTTGGTTTCAACACAAAAAAGGAACAAAACAAACAACCAATGCCTACTAACCCAGGCTGTGCTTCTGTTCCATGGCAGTAAGTGGAGGATTTTCCCTTCAGTGAAACCCCTTACCTCTCTATTAAATGATAGGGTTGATGAAAAATCAATTGTTAAAACTTGGGTGTGATAGTAATGAAGCTGTTAATGCTTGAAATGGCACATGTCAAGATGGGTGAGAAACTGTACGGTGGGGAGGTCTACAAGAAAATGTACTAAGAAAAAAATTCCTGAGCTTTGGAATTTTTAAATGAATGATTGACTGATCAAGTAGGCAAGGCCATTAGGAAACTTCAAAAATACACATGAGGTTAGGATTCAGTCAAGACCAACATATTTTAATACTTGAACTGTCCCTGCCAGTGTCCTCAACACGGTCTAGCTAATTAAGTTGATCCAATGCTTTGCTTTGAGGAACTGGGAGAACTTAGAGGAATAGGGTTATGGGAACAGTAAGAAATCCCAAAGGGAGATAATACAATACAATATAAACATTATTTTTGGCTTAGAGAAAAAATGTCTTGGGGCTTAACAATGGCTTGGGAGACCGCCAGGAGACAGGTAACTGTTTTAGGTAATTAAATGCTTCATTGGTTTAGAAGGGAGCTCTTCTTCATGGTTCTAGGCCTTGCCTATTCTGAGGGAAGAAATGGCATCACTGTGTCTATGGCAGTACTGTAACACATAGAAAAAATATCTAAGTTGAGATCTATTTGACCTTGAAATAAAAAAAAAATACTGAAAAAATGGGATTGAATGTTATTGAACAGGCCAGGTCTTCGACCAAAGTTTAACACAGAAATTCAAGTCCCAATTCTACATTTTCTAAAACCATCAATATAGCTCATGGCTTCTCATGTTCTATGCTTTCCTAAGCTTCTGTGACTCAAAGTACCAGTTGTGGGTGGCAGATATAACATGACATCTGAAAGACGTGATATGAATTTTTAGAACAAAAGTCACTATCTTTCTAGTGTGATCCAATCAATACAATTATCATGAATCCAATTTTGCAATGCAAGAACTCTGGTGTGGTTTGACCTGTCCATGACTTTGGACAAAAATTCAAAGTGTTTTTTTTTTTTTAATGTATTTGGCTCTGAAACTGAAAACACTAGATAACTCTATTACCTATCTATTTCTAATATATACCACTATTGTAGTGATGATTAGTTTTCAGCACATTTACATTCTTTAGTCAAACTTGTTGCTAAGCAACCCAGTAATTTCTAAGTAGTTTCTTAATTTAGTTAACTAAAACATAACTGTGCCTTACCTTCATTGTGCCTTCTTATAAGGCATCCTTATTCCCATTTAGCTCCTTGCCACTAAAAGGATCTTAATATTTTGGAGATGGTGACTTTATCCTTATTCATATTCCCCTTCCCCTCCTCCCTCCCTCCCTCCCCCTCAAGAATACTTTCTCAGAAGTGCTTTAAGAGCAAAAATATAAGGTCGGTAATTTGTACCAAAACATGGTGTATCTTTGAGTTGGTCAAATGAATTGGACCCAAGAGACAATAAACACTTATTGTCCCCCTGGGGATCTGTGCACTGTTCATGAGTAGAAGCATTTAGTTGAGAAGGAAATGTAAAACATAACTCAGAGGTGTGTGGATGAATAAAGCTCTGTCTACCAAAAAGTAAACAATCTAAAACTACAGTTGGATTTGTTGTTACCAATTGCAATACAAAGAGAGAGATTTTATGGTTTTGTTTTACTTTCTCAAAAGTATTTTTTTAGCATAATTCCTACTTAAGTGTGCTTCCTTGGCAGCCATTTCTCTGAAAAAAAGAGAAAACCTTAATAGGACTGCTTTATAGATGGGAGGATAGGCAAGAACATTGCAGTACAATACATACGTCATCAAAAGCTCTTTATAGTTTCTAGATGGAGGTAAATTATCTAGAAATAATAACTTCCAAACCAGTTACATCTAAAGAGTGAAATTTAAACTGAAACTGAAATTGAACCTGCTAAGGGTCATTTTGCTCTACAAGCTGAAAGTATTTCCATCAAATGGAAATGAGGTTGTAGATGTTTGCTGGGCTCGAGCCCATTGGGGATGGAACACACCTGCTTTAAGTAAACACCTTGATCTGGGTGTTGGTATAAGCTCAATGGCAGAACTGAACTGTTGCATTTTGGATAGTGTTTTACTTACATGTCCTTTTTAATTTAGTGTTTTGCCTTGCTGGGAAAGGGCACCAAAATATGGTAACCACTCACATTAGCTGGCTTGTAGAGTTAGGGTGACTCATGTCTGTAGGTTCTGCTTGTAAGTAGTGAAAGAATTTTAACCCCTTGTTTTCGATAGAGGTGGTTTCTCTCACTTGCTTTAAATATAACATCACTTGCCTCTAGCTTGCAAATTATAAAGCTACATGAAAATGGAGAAATAATTTGTGATTTGTTTCTTCCTCCTTTCAGTACTGTCATTCTTAAAACCTCCATAATGTTCAAATGAAGACTTTTGTTTCATTTTTCCCCACAACCCTATTCCTCTCCCACTTCAAAAAAGAACACTTTCTGTTCCTGGTGGATGAAATGGGAAAAACACAGTAATAGGCACCGAATCTTTGCAGCCTTCTGTTCAGGCCACTGGCTTTGACAGAAGGGTCACTGGGGGCTGTGGCTTTTGCTTCCAGAAGCTGGCTAGCTGCTCAGTCATTTTATGTCATTTAAGTTAAATACCTGCTCATTCTGTTTCTCTAGAAATTCTAGGTGTTCAAGCTGGACTTTTTTCAACTGATCCATTTCTTTGGACTGTTTCATTGCGAGCTGCAAAAAAAAAAAAAATTCTGGTAAATTTTGGGTTGTAATCTTAAAATTTATTTTAAGGATGAGAGGTGCCTGTTAAATTTTAAGGATGAGAGGTGCTTGTTAAATTTACAATTTGAGTGAGTGAAATGAAAATAAGAAAAGAAGGAAAAATAGTCTAAAAACTGTGAGTATGTAGATCCATAATTTTTACCGAAAGAATCTTTCCTGCCAAAATCTTAGGAAATAATAGAGTAGTTATGCATGATTAAAACCTGGCTTCTTTTTCTAAATAAAATGGTGCCGAGTAATTACCTCAATGATTTTAGTGAAAGATTAAGCTTTGAGGGAGAAAAGAAGAAAAACAAAAGCACTTCATGTATAGAAAAGCAAATTAAGCAAATTAGCTAGAAATCTGATATTTAAGCAGGAGTTATTGTTTATGGTTTCTAAAAGGAAGCATGCCAAGAAAAATTATAAAATACTTACTCTCTTTCTTTCTTCCAGAAACTTTTTAGTGTTGCTGCTGTTTAACTCCCTGACTCGCCTAAAAATAATAGGTACAAATAATAGTTGGCGTGACATCAAATGGAAGTAACATTAAATAAGAGTGACATTCCACTTAAATACTAGGATGTGAGTATCTCTTCCTTCTCCTGATTTTTATTTTTATTATAAAGTTTTAAAATATGCCATGTGCAGAGAAAAATTCAAAAAAATCGGTGTGCCCATTATATTATTAATTAGCATTATTAATTAGTATATATAATAACTTACTCATACTAATCAATGTTAATGTTTGGTAATGCTTTTCTTATATTTTTAAAGGAAATAAAATGTTAGATATACAAAGTTCCTATTATAATCCTCGTGATTCCATTTCCTTCCTTTCTCTCTTGAGAGGAAATCATTGTTCTGAATTTGGTGTGGCCCTTCCCAGTCATGCTTTAATTTTCTTATCAATAGGCACATATCCATATGTAATATGTGCAAGTGCTTTTCACTTTCATATACATACAAATCACTTAGAGATACTATTAAAAACATAAGTTGCTGGGCCAATCCCCAGAGGATCTAATTCCATGGCTCTGGGCTGGGCCTGATAGTCTGTATTTCTAACAAATCCTGGTGATGCTGAGTGAGGCTCCTGGTATATATTGTTTTGTGCATTTTTCCATGTTTACCTAAGTGGTAACATATTCTGGGTTTCTTACTATAACTTCTTCCTTAGAGAAATTATTATGTTTCAAACTATTTCAAATCTTTTATCTCTACAAGGACTTTTCCACTGATGAACAGATTACCATATTTCCAACTTGTTATTAATGAAACATTGGTGTTTTCCAGACAGAACTACAATTATGTGGTGCACAGTCTTGGCACACTAAATATCTGTTGACTAAATAAATGAATGATGTAGATAGTCATTCATTATTTTTATTAGTTTGGCATTTTTTCTTTTTCTTTTATTTTATTATTATTATTTTTTTAAAGATTTATTTATTTATGCATACAAGCACTGGGGTACAGGCCAGAGGTGTGTGGGGGGGGTGAGAGGATTCACCACAGACAGAGTGGGGAGCAGAACAGGCAGATGAACGGAAGTACACTGCTGAGGGGAGCAGCGGGCACAGCAGGAGAGGTCTGCNNNNCCATGTGGGTCCCCTCTCTGGCCGGCAGCAGGGATCGAACTCGTGCTGCAGTGGCTGCGGTCTGCTTCATAGTGCGTTGCTTAACCCACTGCGCCACCAGGGAGGCCCCATTTTTTCTTTTTAGATGTCATACATAAGTGTGATCATACAATATTTGTCTTTCTCTCTCTGATGTTATCTAGCATAATGTCCTCAAGGGCCATCCATTTTGTTGCAAATGACAGGCTTGCCATTTTTTAAAATAGCTGAATAATATTCCACTATAATATATATCACATTTTCTTTATTCATTCAGTGATAGACATTCAGGTCATTTCTAGGTTTTGGCTATTGTGAACAATGCTTGGGAGCACATCTATTTGCTCAAGATAATGATTTCATTTCCCTCAGACTGAAGTCCAGAAGTGGGATGCCTGACTCACTTGACAGTCCTAGTTTAAATTTTCTGAGGACCCCCTTAATGTTTTCTATAGTGGCTATACTAGTTGACACTCCCACCAATAGTTACGTTTTCTCTGCATCCTTGTCAGTGTGTTACCTCTGGTCTTGATAATAGATAGCCATCCTAATAGATGTGAGCCATTCTAATATTATCTTATTGTGGTTTTGATTTGCATTTTCTTGATGATTTTGATGTTGAACATCTTTTCATGTACCTGTTATCTGTTCGTATGTCTTTTTTAGAAGAATGCCTATTTTGGTGCTCTGCCCATTCTTAAATTGGATTATTTTTGTTTTATTGCTACTGAGCTACCTGAGTTCCTTATTTTATTTTATATATATTTGACATTATTTTTCACTTTTGTAGTGTATATTTCTCGTCCCTGTGAAATTCCCATCACCAATTCACCTGTGTCCCAGCACCATAGTCTCTTATGCTCTTCCCACCGTCCTCCTTCCCTGGAGAATGTCTCAGATTTATAGTTGTCTGTTGATTTTGATTTATAATTTATTATAATTTTTTTCTTAGTCCCTTATTTTTTCCTCTACATTCCTCCTATAAGTGAAATAATCTGATATTTTCCCTTTTCTTTCTCGCTTATTCCACTAAGCATAATCTCTTCTAGCTCCAGCCATGTTGCTGCAAATTGCATGAGTTTATCATTTTTGATTGCTGTGTAATATTCCATCGTGCATATAAGACATCTTCTTGATCCAGTTATCTATTTTTGGGCATTTGGGTTCCTTATTTGTTGAGTGTTAACACCTTATCTGATTCACAGATACTTTCTCCAGTTCTACTGGCTGTCTTTTTATTTATTTTTTAAAGATTCATTTATTTATGCATACAAGAGCTGGGGTACAGGCCAGAGTTGCAGGAGGTGAGAGGATTCACCAGACAGAGCAGGGAGCAGAACAGGTAGACTGAAACACATTGCTGAGTGGAGCAGCTGGCGAGGCAGGAGAGGTCTGCTACGCCATGTGGGTCCCCTCCCTGGCCGGCGGCAGGGATCGAACTCATGCTGCAGTGGTTGTGGTTTGCTTCATAGTGCATTGCTTAACCCGCTGGCCACCAGGGAGGCCCTGGCTATCTTTTTAACAGGCAGCCAGTAGACCCAAGGAATATTTATCAGTTTCTATATGCTTTCCTTAGCTCTCCCATGATGCATTTTTAATTTGACTTCTCAGTAGTTTAACAAAGTAGTTTAAAATGGAGTTTTACAAATAAGCATATGTAGAAGTAGATATATTAGAAGGTCACCATTTAGCATAGAAAAATTTCTTTTAAAAATCAACCATTTTTAGATATTTACATAACAATCTACCACTGGATACAGTTATAATAATTGAGTATACTAAGCCTAAATAAGGAAATGAAATGAAATGTTTGCCCATTAGCGCATCAGTGAGTCTTATTTAAGATAATTAGACCTTCATGGGTTAAAGTCCACTTTAAACAACTGATATATAACATTTAATAATATTTATTATGTTGAAGTCTAACATTTAATTTTAGACAGTCAAAAGTAATTCACATTAACGAGGCTTTATCATGGCTAGAAATTGTTGATTTTGAATTTTTGGAGTACAACATTTCCATGTATATAAGGCCCTTAAGAAAATACCATCTCTGTAAATAACACTCAGAGAATGCATTTTGTTTTGATAAATAAGAACCAGAGAGATAGTAGAACATGATATTGCAAAGCAGTATTGGTAAAAAATGAGTAATAATCTTCCTAGAGAGAGACAGTGAAATCCCATGTTGATTAGGAAATCTTGGCCAAAGTGTTGAGAAAGCAATTTGTTTCCAGGTTGAATTATTGTGGAATTCCCTATTCCATTTGTGACCCATTATATCCAAACCATGCTTAACTGAAAACAAAACAAAACAAAACAAAAAAAAACCTTTTCAGCATGAAATTGTACTAGATGGTATTATGCTTTATATCTTATCATATTTCAAGGTTAAGGTTAACATGATATATCATTCTTAACAATCGAGAAGTGTTTTAGAAACCAATGACACTGAGGTAGCAGAACAACAAAATAGGTAAACAATGAGGGTCCACAAAAGATCTTGTAGGCTGGTGAGTTGAAACAAGGCTGATGGATTTTGTAGCTGGAAAGTTCTCTAATTGCTCAATTAATGGTTAACAGAGTTGATCAACTTGAAGTCCTAAACTTCATGGTGATATTTTAACCTCAAGAGATAACGTTCATTTTGCTCTATATTTTGTGAGGCATAAAACATAGTCTTTAGGGGCCTTCCCAATGGCGCATAGTCAAGTGAATCGCAGCCACTGCAGCACGAGTTTGATCCCACATGGCGCAGCAGACCTCTCTTGCCTCGCCAGCTGCTCCCCTCAGCAGTGTCTTTTAGTCAGTCTGCCTGCTCTGCTCCCCACTCTGTCTCTGGTGTATCCTCTCACCGCCCACACCTCTAGCCTGTACCCCAGCTCTTGTATGCATAAATAAATAAATTTAAAAAACAAAACAAAACACAACTTTATGTGGGTCATGAATTTTAGCTGGAGTCAGCTTCCAGTCATCTTATTTCTCCAAAACAAGGGACTCTGCTGTGCTTGGCCATGGTGTGTGAGCTACGGTGCTTTATTATGAAGCAACTGGCACTTGTATCTTCAAAGGCTTCTAGAGGCAGCTATTGACAGACATGGGAGGTTAAGATGCTACTTGGAATCTCCCTCTCTTGGGTAACTTGACTAGTACCCTCTCGGATTCCCCTTTACTGACTCCTGCTAAAGGATTTGCACCTGGGACCTCCTCTAGAGGTCATGGTCTTCTCCCAACTTCAGGTGGTGAGTGACTGACTAACACCAAGTACAAAATCCAGATATCCTTGGCCCAGAGATCCTCAGAGCTGACTGCACACCAGAGCCTGGGATCAGGTTACAGAGGGACTGGAGCTGAGCCCAGGTCCTTGCTCAGCCTCTCCCTGGCTCCCTCCTACTCCCTGCATTCCCCTTCTGTGGAGATCTCTTCCTCAGGAGATCACAAGCACACAAATTCCTGCCTTATTCTCTGTTTCTAGAAACTCTAACCTAGGACAAGGAGAAAACAAAAACTGAGGTGTAGCCGTGGTCTGTGGACAAAGATAGTGCAAGGCAATCAAAGGAAGAAGCTGCTCTTCAAAACTGGCCCACCCAGAATGGGCCGACACCTGAGCAGGTGAGTTGCTGCAGGATGACCCAGTGGAATGTGGGGAGGATATTCTGGAATGATATTCATTATTATGCCACATTTCATACAATTTTGTTTACAAATGAGCATGAATGTACTGAATGTAAATTTATTTTACTGGTGTTAGGAAACAGTTGTTCAGGCAATAATAACACATTTCATAGCAGTTAAATGGAATTCTTAAAACAACTTTTTTTGATATTTTAATGTTGAGTATGTATGTATTTATACATGTATGTGTATGTTGAAATCAATGCTATATGACCACTTTGAGCCTTCTTAGACTTACCTTTCCCGTTCTGCTTTATTCTTGATAGATTTATCTTGGCTGATGGCTTTGCTGTTTTCCATAGAAATCTTAGCCTGATGTGCTCGCATTTCCTTGCTTTCCCTACATATTAGAAATAAACAGAAGGAGAGGGGGTTGGGAAATTAGTGTTTTGTGGGTTTCAGTTGAGAAGACGAAAACAAGTTGGAAATGGGTAATGATGCTAGTTTAACGATATGAACAGACCTAATGCTATACCCTTAAAAAAGTTAACAAAATAAGTTTTGTTATGTTTAATTATTATAAATAAATTTAAAAATACACAAATTTAAAAATATGCATGCAACAGTATAACTAGGTTTATCCCCCCCCCCCCCATTATTTAGCTCATTGACCTATTCCCTATTCTGTGAAAGGGAGGGAAGGAGCCCCAATCCACTGGATGCCTCTTCTTGAGGGATCCCTCGTTGTATAGTAACAGCAATTTTTTTTTTTGTTCATAAAACCCAAGAGTTTGCTCACTGTATTTCAGATCAGATGGGCTAGGAAGAGAGAGAATGTTTTCTCATAAGGTGACCTAAATAGTATTTGCACCCCCTCAAAAGGGACGAACAACACTGAAACAGAGTTCCTTGTTAGTCACTTTAGGGCCATAGAGAGAGGAATATTTATACAAACTTCTGGGCCTCAGAAATAGCCTTCAAATTTTCCTATAAGTTGTTAGTAAACTGACTATTTCCTTATTCATTCAACAAGAAATTACCAATAGCCATATGTTGGAGACAAAAATTTAGGAGGCAAGATTTTTAAGCCAAGAATGACAGCTGTGATTTTAAAAAAGGAAAGGCAACCACAAGATGTTTGAGGAAAAGCATAAATACTGCCATTGCTCTGTAAAACACCCCTGCCACAGACTTTTTGTTAAATTAGTAATTGTGTTATGGTCTTTTCAAATGACATATTAAGTATTGCCAGAATTAGTTTATTTTGTCTTTTCTTTTGGATAATATCTACTGCTATAGCTTAATTATTTTTCCTTTATCCAACTACAAAAAAAAAAGATTTTTAAAGAATACTGTATTCTGTGGAGTAGCTTTGAATGAAGGTAGGCACCTAAAATCAGATTATACAACAGTAGGTCAAAGGCAGAGTGATAGACAGAATTTTCTGTATGCTATATCAAGAGGAAAAAAGGGAAAAAAATAATTTCTAAGCCTCTAAAACCAAATGAAATACTTAAAAAAACAAACAGGGTGTAAAGCATAACCCCACAGGAAACAGAGCCTGGTGTGCTTCATTTAGTAACTTCCAGCGAGAATTGGAATCTATGGCAAAAACACTTTATGTCCTGAAGACTATGTCCAAAATAAGATTGGGAACTTGAGACCAGATAATTTAAGCAGTTAGCTTTTTTGTTCTATTTCTTTGTATAATGCTTTCTATCTTCTCCTCTTTTGTGTGCATCAATAAACCCTAACTGTAGCATGCAGTTGGCATTAAGTGAGAAGCAAGCAAACTGCAAAAAGTTGTGATGAAAAGACATAATTGACATAAACATTCTTTTGCTAGGGAAGAAGTCCAGTTCATCATTTGCCATATTTTAAATGCAATATTCAATTTGCTGAAGTGGAGAGAGACCAAAATAAACTGAAACTTCTGTGCTGTTTGTTGATCAAGCTCTTCTTTCTAAAATCCATACAAGTCCTGCTCGTGTAAAAAGAAGGATGTCTCAACATTTACCATTAAGGGGGTCAGACCAATGGCACCAAGACCATTACCCACTGGTCTTGATCTCTTTCAGTGTCTCTTCCCCCAAAGACTCCAGATTATTTTATTTCTTTTAAAGATTTTATTTATGCACCTAAGAGCTGGGGTACAGGCCAGAGGTTGGGGGGTGGTGAGAGGATTCACCAGAGACAGAGTGGGGAGTAGAACAGACAGATCTACTGAAACACACTGCTGCAGGGAGCAGCGGGCAAGGCAGGAGAGGTCTGCTGCACCATGTGGGCCCCCTCCCTGGCCTGGGGTCGAACTCGCACTGCAGTGGCCATAGAAGCTCCACAGCATGGTGCTCAACCCCTTGAGCCACCAGAGAGGCCTGACTCCAGATTATTGTCAGTGGTTAGATGACCACTCTAGAGGTGGCAGAAGTCCTTGGGGCTGGATGCTTCTGTGTCTGGGACAGTTTTTAGTACATATCATATGCTACTTGCCATTTGACTTAATTTTTCATATGAGTGTGCTATCTTGCTGATTCTCACAAGCTCTTTGACAGCAGAGGTCATTTCTTATGTTGCCTCTTGCTTACACTAACCATAGGATAGGAGTTATAAACAAGCTCAGTATTACATGTCAAGTGGATTTCACTTACTACCTTGGCTCACGAGCACATGCCATTTAAAAATGCAGTGTCTACGCTGGTGGTGGCTCGCTCCCCTACCTGTCGTGGGACAATTTCAGCTGCTGGGTTTGCTGTTCATGGGCACTGATCAGCAGCTTTCTCAGCAGCTCGCACTGCTGGCTGAGGTGCAGGTCCCGGATTTCTTGCTCCTCTGCACTGTGTGTGTTGATCATTTCTGACCACTCCTTTGTGTGCTGTGCCACAATCTCTTTGACCTGTGGGGGACAAAAGGGGATTTGTCATTTGGAATTCTCAAAAGCAGTTAAGAACTGAAAGTACAGTATTAGGCATGCATTTCAGATCTCTCCTTCCCATTAATGAATCCCTATAACTGGTCAAAAGTATGTCGTCACCAATGGGGTCAGGAAGGCATCATCTAGTAAAGTAAATCAGTCACTTCAGCGCTGAAATTTAACCAGGGCCTGTTATTTTCCTGATTAACTTGCCAATTCTCTGGTTTCTCTGGTCCTTGGCCTTCTTTACCATTTCCATCAGAATTCTCTTTGTCACCTTGCTGCTTTCCCAGAGTCATTTGCACAAGATCTTAGGAATGTTCTTTTATTTCTGGATCAGCACTTATTGTGTCAACGCTGACACTGGGGTGAAAAGTCTTCCTCTCTAGGTATCCATGGTCTTTGCAATATGGTTTTGAAGCTCTTCTCATGAAGAGCTAGAGTCTATTTCCCCACCTCCTTGGAACTGGCTGATCTGTGACTTATTTTAGCCAATGAGACATCAACAAATGTGATACAAGTAGAAGCTGGGACACTGCTTGCCCTCTGATATGCTTGGGCTCCTGGGATTTCCCTATGTGGCAGCCTCTGCTAGCCTGCAGGAGGATGTGAGGTCATATAGGAAAAAACAACCACTAGTGACCAGATTATCTGAGTGAGGCTAACAATCCAGGCTGACTATGGACCATCCCAAATCAGAAAAACCATCTAGTTCAGTACAGCCCCAGTGCTGACCCTCTGGTTTATGAGCTCACACATGTTGGGTTGTCTTAAGCCACTCAATGCTGGCATGTTTTATCTGGAGCAAAAGGACACAGATATAGTTGTCAAGGTTTCTACTTTGCTATCTAGGCAGAATAGTTAAAAAGCAAGGCATGTTACACTGGTGTTCATTCTCTAACAGGAATAGTGAACAACTCTCAAAGGCACATAACTTCTTCCTCTTGTAGGCTTTGTGGCAGAAGAGACAAAACAGCATGAAGGAAGGTTTCTGCTTAAATTTTGCTGGCTCATGTATGTGGTGGGGTCACTTGGCTAATGACAGAGCTGCGTATGGACATGGAGGCTGACTGGTTTGACCAAAAGCTGGAGATGAGGGCTTTCTTTAAGGTTTCTTTTTAATTTTTCCTTTTCTTTTGTAATTATTGCTGGAAGGATTATTTGTGTTCTTGGCTGGAACTTAGCCATTCAAGTCTCCAAGATTCCAGACTCCTATTTCCTTAAGTCTTTGGGGAAATATGAATAAAATTAGGCTCATCTCCTAGACTATATTAGCACTTGACATTTTTTTCATTCCAAACTTCCAGAACAACATGAATATGGCATATGAAAAGTCAGTCAACTCCAAAATTGGGTGGTTCTCTATGATACGTTTATGGTTACTTTTACAAGGAAGTCTAGTCTATATTTTATACACATTTCCTTTCAGTCTATTTATGGATTGTTTCACGTGAAGCCTCTAAGGTAGGCAACATGTATATGTAACTCGAGTATTTGCACAGATGAAGGAAAAGATATTTCATGAAATGGATCTTCTCAAAGCTAAAGCTAATGAGTCTGGGGAAAATGTGAACCCCTATATTTAGACATTTCTGATTTATGCTAGAAAATGCTTCTAAAAATTGACAAAGTATCTTCTATAAGTTGCTGGTAGAAAAATAGACATTTTCTTACCTTAGACTTGTGATCTGATGTTAGTGTCTGAATTTTAATTTCTGTTTCTTTTTTCATTTCGAGACAATTACTTCCCCTGAAAATGGAAAATCACAAATGCGTGCCAAACGTTACACATCTTCCCATTCCCATAGGATTGCTACATAGCTTTCTGATGAAGACAATTTGTTCATCAAATATGGGATGCCATGGCTCATTGGGTAAGATCAGTTCTTCTAGCAATAGATGCATACCTTACAGAAAATCTGTATCGTGATTACTCAATTCAGCCACTACACAAAAAGGCACTTCAGACCTAACAATTATTTCATTGTTAAGGGTCTGTAGTCAGTTTCCATTCTGGTCCCTGATTTTCTTACAGCTATTTATTATTTATTCAATAAAAATATTATTTGGGATGAAAACTGGAAAATAAGTCCTCAGTGGTGAAGTGAAATTTTAATTCTTCCATTTTGGTTATAAAGCCAAGTTTTTGTCTTTTATATAAGCCAGTAGGAGAGAAAATAGCATTTCTTGGCATCATGGCATAAATTTTGCTTTGTATTCTGTTGTGAATGGGGAATATATACTAGGTAATTGCCCAGCAGACATTTCTGCTTATTTTAGTGATTACTTTTTTCCTTTCCAAACATATCATTGCTGAAACCAGAACAGGTTGTGAGCTTCTGTCTTTAGCATATATGTCCTGATTATTATGGCCTAAATCAGAATGTTTCATTATATTATTGATGATGAGAAGCATTAATCTAAACATGTTAGGTCTCTCACTGAATCTATTACTTCTTAATGGCTGGCACTGATTTTATATCCCCTCTAGTGTGTTATTCAGTTAGCTTGAGGCATCAGAGATACCTCCCCCTAGTTTAATTCTAGAAAAAATCATTCACAGTAAATGAAATGATAGATTTTATTCAACAGTTTTATCTCTTAGTTACAGAGTCTTGTAAAATTAAAAATCAAGATAGTTTTCTTTTCCCTCTAGTATACCACCCTCAGTATTTGCTTTCTGGCTATGCAAAATGATTTCTGGAATTCTGAATTTTCCCAACTTTAGCTTTTCATTCCATCTCTCTTCTATTCCCATTCACCTTAAAGATACTTGAATGGAGAACATGTAAGAGAAATAGTTATTATGTCGTTAATTAACAGCTGTAGAAACTGAATAAAACTCATCTTTTCTACTTCAATTATTGGCTTCAGTTTAATGATTCCTTATTTTCCAGGAGTAATTTTTAATGATGAAGGTAGAGTCAAGACTAACTTTTTTCCCAAGCCTAGACAGACAGCTGAACTGTGGGGAAAAGACAATATAAAAAAAGTAAAGACTTCTGAATAGCCAGTATTACCCTTTCTTCTTCATTGCCTTCTCTAGAATCTTCTCATGAGTCGACTTCTCCTTGTCATACTGTGCCACTATTTTGTCAACTTGTGTACAATGTAACTTCTGCATCGTACTGTGCTCCTGAAGAGGGAGAATTTTCAGTTACAAACTGGACTTTCAGAGGGGTTTATAAATTTTACCCTGGCATCATTTTCAGTAGCATTGCCAGAGTTTGGCTTGAAATCAAGGAGTAACAGAGTCTAAGAACTGGAAGGATTTCCAATTTCTCCCCAGCATAAGAGTTTCTTACACAGGTGTATCCCCAATAAGGGCATCGCCAGCATCTGTCTAATGAAGACACCAACATCAAAGGCAACCTTGCCTATCTGTGGGCAATAGCATTTGCCCCAAAGTCCGTTTTTTTACACACATATGTCTCCATAGACCTTTCATCCATCTGTCTTTGTCCTGCTATCCAAGACACCTACTTAGGCTACTGCCTCTTCTATACACTGGTCTGCAAATATCCAAGTTCAGCTATGATATTTCTCCCCTTTTACATGTAAATGTAACTATTCATCATGTGGCATAGTGTCTAAATGCAGGGCACATTTGGGAAGGTCTTGGAGATCTTCATTACCTAATTAAAAATGCCATCGTGGGTTGCCACTGTCAGCTGATTTTGAATCGTCATCACTTGACATTTTCACCAGCTTTCTTATCTAGATGCATTTATAAGGATGACAGAGTGTTCAGAAGCTCTGACCTTAGCTTTACAGATATCAAAAATACTTTCCCATTTTGCTTCATTCAGTCACTGAAATTGGAGCTGTAAAACTGTGAAAATAAGTATCTTTTTACAGGTATTATTTCCACTGGGTAATTTGGCCACAGACATTGAGACTTATCTCAAGTTAGATTTCTTTAGTTGCTCAGAAACCAAATGGAAAAAATCAATATAATCAGTAATATACCAACTCTAAGTGATATCTGAGATGATATCCTAGTATTATTCTTGAGAAACTTAACTGGACTGATATTTAAGATTGGAACAGATAGTCATTGATTGTATAAGTCCTCATAGGCCTATTTCCTTTACTTTTTTATTTTCAAAGTATATGAAATAGCGATGTAGTTTAAAAAATTTAATTTTCTACCTCAGGTAGGCTCAACTTTAAGCAAACCTATTTCATGAACATCTTCAAAAGGTTTCATAAAATATAAATGGGAAAAGAATTTTTAAATTAGCCAAGTAGTTCCATTGACACTCTTAAAAAGTTTTCACAAAATAGAAATGGAAAAAAGAGTTTTTAACTTTGCCAACTAGTTATACTGAAACTCTAAATTTTAATTGGTTTCTCATCCAGTCTGCAGATGTAGTATTTTTTTTTTTTTTTTGGTTCTACCTGGTCTTTCAACAAAAGATTGAAGGACTAATATCAAAAGATGATGTGACCAGAAAATTCACATAAGACTTCAGCTTTTATGATTGTCCTTGAGAGGATGAGCTGTCCCACAGACTCCAGGCATCAATGGTAGCAGCTGAGTCTGAGCTGTCTTTTTATAGGACCAAGGGCTCCCTGGTTTCTATACGTGGCTGATTTCCTCATAGTACTTGAGCTGAATTTCATTTTCTAACATATTTCTGGTGATATTTATCTAAGTTTGGTTTTACATTTTTTTCTGCAAGGAATTAAAAAGCATGCATGTCTCTTAAGGACAGTAACCCTAGTTCTGGACACCAATAAGTCATTCTTTAGGGTGGGACTATTGCTACTTTGTTCTGTTTTCTTTTTTTCTTCTGTGTCTCATCTAATGGACACTGGAACTCCATATTTCCATTTCTAGAGTGAGAGAGAACTAAAAGTCAGATTGTGGCTGCATTCACAGGATGAAAAGCAATTGACCGTTGCCATTTTCCATAAAACAAGCATTTTAACTAGCATCGTAATCTCATTTGGGGCTCAAAAGGTCAGTACCCCTGTAATGACTTCTCACTATCCTAACAGCAGAACACATACCTCTTTCTACATTTTCCTTTTGCACATGGCAAATCCTCATATTCATATTAGTATTCCTTCTCTCTGCAGCTAACCTTCAAGTTTGGAAATAAACTTCTTTTTTGGATCACCCATTTATTTCTTAAACTACAGGGCCTAAGTTCATGGAATCTGCTTCCTTTTAGGTCTGAGAAGTGGCATTATTTCCCCAGGCTGTTCTGTAAGAGCTGAGAATGCTCATTAGTCAATGAATACGGACTAAGCACTGGTCTCTGCTCTTACTAACAAGTGCCAAGGTTGAACTGAGCATGCTGTGGTTGAGGTGCTACAGCCCAGGTCACCTCCTCTTTCCAACAGATTATCTATTCTTTAAGAGGTGTGATCAGCTTTTTTCAGGTTTTTAGTGGGGCTTCTTAAAGGAGCCAAGGGACAGTAAAGGTGCTAGTAAAGGTGCTTTACATAGAGGAAGAACTTATTTATAATGTATTTCCTAGTCTCCTTGGAGATTATAAACTAATCCAAAGGACGTCCTTACTGCAATGACCTGAGTTCGATCCCCGGCTAGGGAACTGACCCACAAGGCACAGCAGACCTCTCCTGTTTCACCTGCTCTTCCCCTCAGCAGTGTATTTCAGTAGATCTGTCTGTTCTGCTCCCCACTCTGTCTCTGGTGAATCCTCTCGCCCCCCACCTCTGGCCCACACCCTAGTTCTTCTATGCATAAATAAAATCTTAAAATAAAAACAAAACTAGTTCAAAGAACTGTGTGTCCTGAGAGACTCATGATTGCTCTGCAAATTTAGCTGTTACTTACTCTAAGGTATTTTGAAGGCTACCTCTAAAAAAACACACACTAAAGCTTTTGTAAATGTCCACCCAAATTTAGATGGTGGGATTTAGGGAAATTTATGAAGGCAAAGCTGTCCAGTTAGCTGGTATCAGTTTCTAGGCAGTGTTGGGCTGTGAGAAATATATTGATCCATAACACAAATAATAGCTTGAGGTTTTCATCAGATAGCTAAAAGTAAAAAGTTAACAAGTAAAAGATTGCACACACATATGGATGCACACAAAAAGCACTGTACCTTTGCATGTTTCTTCTTTAAAGAATTTAGCTCCTTCTGCTGTTTCTTTAAATGCTTTAAGTAAGCCTGTAAGAGAAACAAAGAGAATCCAAAATAAACTGCTGTAGCCACCCTTAGTGAGAAACAAAAATATATCGGTCTCACCGATATGTTTAATATAAAAATGCCTGGAAAATGATCGAGAAATTTTACCTTCATCTGTTTTAGATCTTCTATCCTCACTTGAGGGATAAGCTCGATACCTTAAAAAAATTAAATCATTGTGCATATTAAAAATCAGAATAACTGGTAATACAAAATGAATAGCTTGAAATACCATCTAAAGACTTTAAAGCTGCTTTCCATGTACTGTTACTGATACACATCTTGATTTCCAATTCAAAGCAATCAACTGGACATTAATTGAAGTTTACTGTCTGAGGTCAATGAGTAGCACCTGGATGGGGAAATTCCTGTCTGTGATTTATAGAGGGAAGGCTCTCAAGAGAAATCTGAGTGTATTTCCAGCTGAAATCCAGCCTTAATCTGATCCTACTGGAGTATCTTTAGCATAAATGGCACTTCAGAGTGGGTCTGCCTTGAGGTAAGGAGACTGGGCTTCAGTAACCTCTGATCAGTCAGCTGAGGGTCTCTGAGTTTCTATATAACCTTCTAGGCATTTCCAAGCCTACAATGGGTGCCTACAGTGTGAGGGTAAATCCCTGGGTAAAAGTGCAGCTGGGATTTGCCATCAGTCAGTACTCCTCCAGTTGGGGGATGGTGTCTAAACTACATACTGGAGAAATAACCTGGCACAACAGCACTGCTGTAGTTATTTTTATATTTGAATTTCAAGGCATAGTATTCAACTAACTCTCAATTCTATTCTCAACTCAGTCATCATGAAAGAACAGAAATATTTCCAGTTTCTTTTACCAAATTTAGTTTTAGTATGTAAGAAATTTAAGAGATATGCAATTGATCACAGCAATGCCTTCAACGTATAGGGAGCAAGAAAATCAAGGCATTATAAAACAGGATGCCATCGTGAGGACCTAGAGTGATACACTAAGTCATCCTGCAATTGGAGTGAGGCCAGGCTGGGTGTTGTCATGGTAACCACAGTTGTAGAAGTATCCCCAAATATGTTCTGTTTGACTGTAGAGATTCATCTTAGACAAATAAAATGAATGTGCACTCTACTATAATTGATTTCCTTTAGAATCCTAACGGCTAGGAATGAGATATTCAAGGAAGACTGGCATCCAGTCTAAGGCTCTCATTTTTCAGTTTTATTCATTTTAGGATTTGCACATCCAGTGTGAGGGTGTATGGCTGGAAAAAGAGCTTCTTGGCTGAAAGAAATCAGGGTTATGATCTACAACATCTTATAATCGGGGTGTCAAGTTGATCTTTGATCTCCTGAGTCTGACATCACAGCCCTGCCTTACAGTGGAAGACAGTGTGGCTCAGAGGAGTGAATCCTGGCACGGCACAGCATGGCTCCCCATTCTCTCGTCTGTGAAATGAACATGCAGGATTTGGGAACATGCACGTCCTCCAGAGATCTGATAAATAGAAATCATTCACTGCTTGACCCAGAATGATGAGACTATTTTTTGGTCTTGATTTAACTAATCATGATTATCAGGAACCTATGAAAACCTAAACCTCCTGCCTTCACTTCGTTTTGCAATTTTTGAAAAAGACACAAGTAACTTGTAAAATTATTGTTTCATAAAATGATTTAGTTAGAAAAAACACACAATACAGAATAGGAATTGAGACCTATTCAGTTATATCTAGATGTTCTAGGCTTCTGCCCAACAGAACGTGGGGCTCTTCATCTTCCATAGGTGAGTTGTGTTATGAAGAGCCAGAGTCACACAGTGCAGCGAAGGAACTCAAGTTTGCATTTTTAAATTTAAACTTAAATTTAGTTTATGGGTTCCCCTGGTGATGCAGCGGGTTGAGCGCTGCACTGTGAAGCATCCGCAGCACAGTAGCATGAGTTCGATCCCTAGCCAGGGAGGGGACCCACATGGCTATAATGGAAATCAATTATAGTAGAGTGCACATTCATTTTATTTGTCTAAGATGAATCTCTACAGTCAAACAGAACATATTTGGGGATACTTCTACAACTGTGGTTGCCATGACAACACCCAGCCTGGCCTCACTCCAATTGCAGGATGACTTAGTGTATCGCTCTAGGTCCTCCCCCATTAGCAGACCTCTCCTGCCTCACCCACTGCTCCCCTTAGAAGTGTGTTTTAGTCAATCCGCCTGTTCTGCTCCCTACTCTGTCTGGTGAATCCTCTTTCCTCCTGTGATTCTGGCCTGTACCCCAGCTTTTGTATGCATAAATAAATCTTTAAACTTAAATTGAGTTTGAATAAATTTATATACCACATGTCATTAGTGGTTGCTACACTGGACATTACAGGTCTACAGATTTCCCTGCTGTAGAGGTAGGGATAAGGAGTACATTTTGGGTTTCAAATTGTGTTGCCAGTTGGAGATGAAGTAGAAGCTGAATTTTCTTAATTCCTTATTCTTGACATTAAAAAAAAAAATCAAGCAGTGATGGTGCGGTCATTGCTTTTTTTGCTATATATCTAGGGGAAATCATTCAAAATTTCAAAACCCACCTTCATAGAGGGTTCCACTCACTCACCTTGCTCTCTCTCTGGGTCAGCTCAATCTAGTTAATTTCCAACAACCAGCATCTGCATTTCCTTCCCTGAGGATTTTTTTTTGTCCTGCAAAATCTGCTGTACCCCCATTTTGTGACTTAGAATTGTGGGGAGTGTACCCCTTTCACAAGCACTTTCAACAAAGGGCTGGCAGGAGTAGGGGTATATTCTGGGTCAGTCGGTATCATTTTTCAGGCCCCTGAATTCATAATTACTCATGATTACACACTAATGGGAGCAATACAAGAATCTTAAGCACAAACTCTTCCTGTCTGTCTCTGAGTGGCTAGTGTTGATAATGACCGGTGATGGCACAGAATGCCCAAAGTCTGTATCTTTACCTTCCTCCCTGTTCTTTGCAAGGAGGAACAGACACACAGCTGCAGGCAAAGTGCAATTTGGGCTACTTTTGTGCTGTCTCATTTTCTAATTTGCTTCACAAAGCTCAATGTACACTTAGTTTCTGGCTAAATTACTATGCTGCTTTGGTTTGGGAATCTGTCATTTCTTAAACTAAGCACTGAGTATACTTAAGTGTACAAACAGCTTGATTTTCTTATACCAAGGACACGGAATTTGCACATAAATGGGAAATATGTATACATTATATACTCAGAAAAAAAAATTGGGAAAGAGAAATCTTATTAGAGTAAGAATGAATTTAGAAAATTTGATTTATGGTCAAAGAGAATATTAAAAATATTCAATTACCAGTATGGGCCTCACCAGTCGGAATGGAGGCCTGGGTAGTAAGAACTTGTAGGGTAAAAGAAAATTATCAGGCTTTTCCGCTCTCCCGCCATTCATGTCAATGATAGAAACCTGCCGTCCTGCACGCGTGCCTAATGGCAGGCAGCTGGAGTAGGGTATGGCACGAGTAGGTGGATGCAACTGGGCTGAGAGCCTGGGCATAGAGGGGCAGCAGAAGTGGTAGGGGCAGAGAGCTGTAAGCAGAGCAGCAGAATAAGCAGCAGTAGCAGCAGAGACACATGAGACCAGAGAACCCAGAGAGTGAAGATTTGCCGGGGGCTAGGAGGCCTGCCAGCCTCCTGGTCCCCCAACACCCTCACCTGCTGTGTATCTAGTCACCTCTGACGTAGAAAGATTAATAAAGGCCTGAAAAAGTCACCGAGGGCTCCAGGACACCTCCTCTGCCCATCTGCCCAAATCATAGAGAACCTGCCTCATGCCTGCCTGCTGCTACAGAACCGAAGCGTCAGATGGCCAGTATGTTATTCCCTGCTGAACAGCTAAATATTAGCACATGGGAAATGCAAGTCTTGGTGATGACACCTGTAGCGCCAGGAAGGCACACAGCAGATTCTCTATGATCCAGGAAGACTGGTAAAGGAGGGGTCATCTTGGAAGCCTCGGTGGCTTTTCAAGCTTTCAATGATCTTTCTACACCACCTGTAGTGAAGCCACCAGGTGCAGGGCAGGCAGGGCGCTCTGGAGGCTGGCAGGCCTCTGAGCCCTGGGTGAGCTTGGCTCTTTCTGGCGTTCTCTCCTGGGCTCTTCACTGGCCTCTACTGCATAGTCCTCAGCCACCCTGTCCTTATGGGCTCAGTCTCTCGGCTCAGGTGTGCCCACTTACTCTTGCTCACACCACACTCCAGGTACCCACCAATAGGCCTGCGGGTAGGACCACAGGTGTCAAACGTTGATGCTAATGGCGGGAGGGCAGGAAAACCTGAAAACTTCCATCTACCCTACACCACCTCTTGTGATATTTTGTTACCGCCACAGGCAACCACGAAGGGCTGGCCTTCAAACCCATCTGATAATTTTACAAATAGTAACAATGATGTAGTGGCAGGAAGGCGGCACAGAGCAAGTTCTTGATGGTTCTAGCAGACGGGGTAAAGGAAGGAGTCTTGAAGCCCTTGGTGGCTTTTACAGTTTTATTATTAGAGACGGCCAGGTACATGGCAGGCAGGGGTGCCGGGGGAGGGCAGGAGACTGGCAGGCCTCCCAGCCCCTGGCGTACCTCACTCTCTCCGCTGCTTTGCTGCTCTCGTTTCGTTCTTATGCTCTTCTTTCTCCCGCTGCTGCTGCTGCTGCTGCTCGTTGGTTGGTACTGGTGTCCTCATGACGCCACCCATAAAAGCCCATGTCCAAACCCAGGTGCGCCAACTTGCGCATGCCCACCTAGGCATGTGCACAGCACCGCAGGTGTCCATCATTGTACCAGTAGGAGGAGGGCGGAAAAGCCTGAGACTTTTTTCAGACCCTACAGAGACTGCATGTCTACCTATGATGGTACATTTTTTTTTTTATTTTTTAAAATTTTTTTAAAGATTTATTTATTTATGCATACAAGCACCGGGGTACAGGCCAGAGGTGTGGGGGAGGGTGAAAGGATTCACCACAGAGAGCTGGGAGCAGAACAGGCAGATCAACGGAAGTACACTGCTGAGGGGAGCAGTGGGCCAGGCAGGAGAGGTCTGCCGTGCCATGTGGGTCCCCTCCCTGGCCGGCGGCAGGGATTGAACTCGTGCTTCAGTGGCTGTGGTTTGCTTCATAGTGCGTTGCTTAACCCACTGCGCCACCAGGGAGGTCCAAGGTACATTTTTTTTAAAAAAAGATTTATTTATTTATGCATATAAGAGCTGGGGTACAGGCCAGAGTCGCAGGAGTCTTCTGGTGAGAAGATTCACCAGAGACAGAGTGGGGAACAGAACAGGCAGACTGACAGAAACACACTGCTGAAGGGAGCAGCGGGCGAGGCAGGAGAGGTCTGCTGCACCATGTGGGTCCCCTCCCTGGTCAGCATCAGGGATCGAACTTGTGCTGCAGTGGCTGCGGTTTGCTTCATAGTGCGTTGCTTAACCCACTGCGCCACCAGGGAAGCCCCCTATGAATGGTAAATTTAAGGGACTCTAGACTTGTCAACAATTTTGTTTCTGATGGCTCATGAGACCACCACCTTCCCAGGTAAGAGCTCAGGGTGGCATCCTCAGGAGAGTGGGGATGGAGTTACTGAAGTTCACAGTGTAAAAGTCTTTTCTATAGAGGACATCAAATTAAATGTTTTCTCAAACTCTGGATAGTTTATGCAGTGTAAGTGAGGTGCAGGCTTTCGCAGATGAAATAAATGTTGACTCCCTGTTAATAAATGAGGGCAATCAAGAAGTTTGTTCAATCCGTTAGCAAGTTCTTGAGTTTTATGGAGCAATGAAAATTGGCAAGATTAGCAATTTTAAAAACCCTCATAAAAGGTTCTTTAGAGAATGTCTACAATTGCCAGAACAGATAAGGAGCCAATATAACTCTTTTACCTTTCTTGGCTTCCACGCCAGACCCCAGGGCAGCCGTGGTGGTTGGTCTGAGCTCAGAGCTGCTTTGAGGGGTCACGTTAGCTTTGGCAGTGTTGGCCTTTCCTTTCTTGTCATTCTTAGAGGTGTCACTGGGCACGTCGGCTATGTCACTCTGGAACAGAAAAGCTTGTATTAACTCGAATGGCACCATGACGTCAAGTATCTTGCACATTCTCTATTTTACTAAATCTAGCCTGTACCACACCACTTCCCCTCTCTGCTCCTACTTTCTACTATTTCAGTGGCTCTTTGCCTGGCAAGAATAAAGACTGTATGATGTTCTTAGGCGTGAGGTGAAGGACGAAGCCAATGAAAGAGGATGCAACTCCTTCACAAGGAGTTCTCTTTTTCTTGCTATTGGAGAGGTGGCTGCTTCCACTCAACTGAGGAGTGTGGTAAAGGGAGCATTTAAAAAGAAAAATTAGGCCCTCCCTGGTGGCCTAGGGTGAATTCTCAGCATTAGCACCGCAACAGCTTGAGTTCAATCCCCAGCCAGGGAGGTGACCCACATGGTGCAGCAGACCTCTCCTACCTTGCCCACTGCTCCCCTCAGTAGTGTGTTTCAATAGACCCACCTGTTCTGTTCCCCACTCTGGCTCAGTAAATCATCTCACTCCCTGCAATTCTGGCCTATACCCCAGTTCTTCGAAGTTGTAGTGCCAGGAAGGCATGGAGTAGGTTCTATAGGATCTGAGCAGATGGGTCAAGGAGGAGTCCTGGAGCCCTCGGTGGCTTTTTCAGGCTTTTATTGATCTTTACGTGAGAGGCGACCAGGTCACAGTAGGCTGGGGTGTTGGGGGGCCAGGAGGTTGGCAGGCCTCTTAGCCCCTGGCAAATCTCACTCTCTGGGCTCTGCGTCTACATCTCTCCTCCTCTCTGTTCTCTTCTCTCCTGGCATCCGCGTGATACCACCCTTATACGTTCCGTGTCACAGCCCAGGTGCACCCACTTGTGCATGTCCACACCCCACTTGAGGTGCCCGCCATCAGGCATGCATGCAGGACCAAAGGTGTCCATCATCGACACCAATGGCAGAAGGGAGGAAAAGCCTGATCATTTTCACTGACCCTACATACATATATATAAATCTTCAAAAAAACAAACAAATGGCACAAGTGTGCACTGGAATGGGAGGAGGCTATGGATACAAGAATCGTTCAAAATAATGATAAATGCCAATTTCATCCATTTATTGGATCGGGTTTGTTGAATTTCCAGTGTGTAACAAAACCTTCCAATATTGTAAATGTTCCTAAAAGTGTCATGGATTGTTTCCATTTCTTATTTGATGGGGTAGGGGTGCCCAGATATGAGTTAAGCCATAGCTTTTCAGATGGTGATCACATTTTATTAAATATCTATACTCATAATCATAGACCCATGAAAAAATTTTGTTGAAGTAAGTTCAGTCTCAAAACCCTCTTTGAACTGCTTATATTAATTTATTACTTTGTCTTGCTCTTGTAATCAAGAAGTTTGATTGACAACCACACTTCCCCAGCTTGGTTGTCTTTAAGCAACCACTGGTACTTACAGTTTCAATGCCCATAGCTCTCATTTGGTCTGCTCTCTTTTCCGTGATAGAAAGAAATTTCTTTGGATCTGACAAAGCATCCACAATATCTGAGGAAAAAAAAAAGTTTTTGTTGTTAATACTGTTTTGTTGAAAATGTCCAGTAAATTGAACTAATCAACTATTTCACAATTCTGCACCTCCATTATGTTTTCCGTTAAGTACCTTCTCCAAAAACATAAGATGAGGTTGGAGAAGCTGCTAATTGCAGAAAATGAGAAATTAAAGGTGAGGACCAATAATGAAATGATTTTAGATTTAAGTTTTTTCCCCAAATAAAGCAGACAACGTGGCAGGGCAAGTTAAGTGAATTGACTTGGATTCTGACTACTTATGTGACTGCAAACAATTAATGTCCCCAGCCTCAGTTTCTTCACCTGAAAATTAGAACTGATACCTCTCATCCGCTGAGGTTCTGTAAGAATTCAGTGAGATGATCAATGTAAAAAGTACTTGAGGTTTAGCAGAAGCCACTACTAAGTCTTATTCCTAGGTGCAGAAGAATAATGCATATTTAATGCCAATTTTGGTTCCATGGTAGTTAAACTGAAATATTCCTCCAGGGTTTTTTTTTTTTTAAATGAGAACTTGCATTTAAAAAACAGTAAAATTCTCATCTTTCATGTAGTGTTGTTTGAAGAGCTCCATGTGCTTTCAAGCAGAATTTCATAAATTTTGCATAAATTACCAGTACTATAGAAGGATTAATTATTCATGTTACCTTAAAATGGTTCATAATTTAAAAATTTAAAAAAAATGTGTTTATCAATTTCCCCTAGCTGAATTACCTTCCTAATTGCACTGTGAAGACAATGTTCCTCAGTTTAAACCTTTTCTTTTCACTTTTATAATAGAAAATAATACATACACATGATAAATATTCAAATACATAAAATGAAAAGTAAAACTCTCCTCTCCTGTCAAACCTACACCCACTAGGAAGCTGTTTATCCATTTCTTGTATCCTTATATATCCCACGGGTTCCCAGTTTTTTCCATTTATTTTTAAATTTTTTTGATTTCACATACCTTAGAAATATCTGTATATCAGCAATCTACTATATTATTTTTAAAGGCTGTTTAAATATTACATTTTCTGAATGGCTATCATTTCTTTAACCAGTTTTCTGTTAATAGACTGAGTACTTCCAGTTTTTTGTTAATATAAAGACTGTGACAATGAATGCCCTTGAACATCTCATAGAAAACCTTTGCATATATTTATGGAGTAAACAGTTATAGAAGAATGGTTATTGGAAGAAACGGTACTAAGGAAACAAAGAAGAATTGAGATGCAGTGGGTTGAGTAGTGTGCTCCAAAATTCATGTGTACCCAGAACCTCAGAATATAATCTAACTTATAAGTAGGGTCTTTATATATATAATTAGTTAAGGACTGAGACCACACTGTATCAGGATGGGTCCTAAGTCCAATGACAAGAGTCCAGTAAGAAGTCAAGAGGACAGGGCCTCCCTGGTGGAGCAAGGGGTTAAGCGCCGCACTGTGAAGCATCTGTAGCCCCTGCAGCACAAGTTCAATCCCCAGCCAGGGAGGGGACCCACAAGGCGCAGCAGACCTCTCCTGCCTTGCCTGCTGCTCCCCTCAGCAGTGTGTTTCAGTAGATCTGTCTGTTCTGCTCCCTATTCTGTCTCTGGTGAATGCTCTCACTCCCACATCTCTGGCCTGTACCCCACTTCTTGTATGCATAAATAAATCTTTAAAAAAAAAGAAGTCAAGAGGACACACAAAAGACCATGATGCAGGTCCTAGGGCGATGCAGGTACAAACCAAGGACAATGCTAGGACTGCAGGAGTCTCCAGGAACTAAGAAAAGGCACATGAAAAACTGAAGAGCCGCCAACTCCAGGATTTCAAATTTCTAGCCTTTGGTACCACGAGAGAATATATTTCTGTTGTTTCAAGTTTACCAGTTTTTGGTGAATTTGATTAGCAATGGTGTTTGAGAAACAGTCATGCATCCAGCTTACAAAGCGGGTTTCATCATTGTTAAGAAGGAGGTGCATTGACTCCTGGAGACTTCCCAATGTCCTGCCAAGTTTTAATCTTAGGGAATCCCAGGGCTGAGTGTCAGGCAGAATCCCAGGGCTATTCTTCCTGCTTTCTACCACAATGTTTTTGTTTCAGTCAAAAGGGCTGATTTTATACAATTCTGACCTAGACTATGTGCTAAATTTTGCAACAAGCAATTATAAAAAAACATGTAAACTAGGTCATACATCCTTTTGTGTTACATGAGATGCTCTTGCCAGCCATCTGCTCTAGGATTATGTAACAACAGCTTAAATAATACATCAGAATAAGATGCTGCAGATGTATCCATTAGTTGAATAAATACCACAACTGAAATCTATCCTCAATTACCCATGTTAACAATTCTAGAAGCTGTTGGGGAGTTTTAGCTCCAGATCCTGAAATTCTGTCTTATTATTGGAGTTTTAATGAGATGTCTTCTCATTAGAAGCAGTTAAACTTACCTTTGAAAAATGTACAATATAAAGCATAATACCCTTTAATTATGATGCAAACTAATAGTGTTCTTGACCAAATAGCAACAAAAATGCACAAAGATCAACTAAGATTTGTTTAAATTAAATTATACAGGACAAAAGAGATTATGAAGGGATACATGCCTTAGATAAAGCTTAGATTAGCAGGTTGCCTGAAACGTGCTTCATTCCTGGCAATTGCAAATGACAAATTAGAGACATCTAGGGCATTTATTTAATTTTGCCATGTGGTGGCAGGTATCAGCTGCAGTTGAAGCTGTATTATGTAGCGGGGCACAACTGCAATCTGGGACAGCGCCACCACATATTCTGGCAAAGGGCAAAAGGGCTTACTTAGGGTTAGGGCCTGTCCTGCTCTCTTTTAAATTTTTGTAACTTAGTTTCTCCCATGTGTGTGTGTTTATGTATTTATATGTGACACACACATATTAATACGCACACACACATATATAGCAAAAGTGGCAGATTTGTAACAACCACATTTAAAATAATGTATAACCAGAGAATGAGAAGCTAAACCTCAAATACTTCATGCCTCTATATCTAACTATGCAACTCTATTTGGTGACATTATTTATTTCTTCTGTCCCTCAGTCAAGAAAATACTTGAGCAGTTTATTTAATTAAGCAGTTAAATAAATCTGGCATATTCTTGTCTAAAATTTGGCTTATTCAGGTAAACCTGGTGTCTTTCTTTGGTCATAATCTGATATTTCATGAGCTTTCTTCTCTCATACTGGGGGAACCCTGTGGCTGATTATAGCCCATGTAGCTCACTGTTTGTGGGATAAACCACATGTCCCTCTGATGGGGTAGACGTATGTGCACGTAAGTTTCACATACCACAGAATAGATAAGGGTGAGCTACAATTTCCTAGATACTTGAGGCCATGGCACAGATGCTGGAAACTTTCTTTTTTAAAAAGAAATGCAACTTTCTTTTTCTCATTTGTTCCTTTTATCTTAATGGAAGTCATACTTATCTGTATTTTTAAAATCACGATCTATGTCAGGGTTTAGTGCCAATTCCAAAAGGCTGGTCTCTCCTAGTGAAGAATATTTTTCCATAGCCTCCCTCCCACCCATCCTTCCTCACACCCATCCAGAATTGAAAGCATCAATTTAGGCCTCCTGAGAGTTGAAAAGTACACAGTGATTCTTTAGTACAGACTTTAGATATTTGTTGGATTTTCAGGAAAACTTGGTTTATCCATTGCTTTTTAAGATACTTGGTGCCTCTGTTCTCTCCTACTCCCCTTGCTATTGTTTCTGTCTTATCTAAACACAGAAGAAAAATACATGTTCCCTATTGGCTGTAAAACAATACTAATTAATATCAATAAATCCCACAACTATGATTTTGGATTAGCTCTTTTTATTTCTACCAGATGATTAAAGCATCTCCCAAACTGCACATCCTAGGATACTAGAAGATTCACTAGGTGCTGTGGCTAAAGGTATCTTTGACTGAATAATATTAGCAGTACTCATGCTTGCCCCTCTTCTTGGGTCCTCTCAAGGAACTATGCAATAAAAAGCTTATATAAATTCATTTAGTTTTGCAGTCCTCAATGTATTTCACTATTGTTCATCCTGCACCCACTTTCCCTCTAGAGCTTTTCTTCTTGGAGTTCTTGCTATTATTTTTGGTGGCTCAGAAGAGGTTATAAAAGTGGCTTTTGTACCATTACTTATGCACATCAGTTTTTCAACAAATCTTTGACAGAAAAGGAGTTTTAGCATCCATGAAGAAGAGGACAAAAGCAGAACAAGTTTACGTTGATCAGGAAATCTGGAAATTATAATCCAGGAGTGCCATCTTAATTAAGGATACATTGCCTCTGACATAAGAAATGGCCAATATCTTTGCAAAGAGATTGGAAAGCAACCCTGTGAAGATGTTGGTACAGTGAATAAGAAATGCCCCCAACACCATGATGTATCTTTAATCATAAGGAGGTGAAGGGAAGCTAGACAAATAAACATGGGGTGACTTCATCTCTGCTTACATAAGATAGCCTAGCTGCAGAAGAGGAGACAAAGCTATAGTCACAAATGCAGTGATAAATTCTGCTTAAAGAACAAAGTGCTGAGGGGTTGATTAAGCCCAGCTCTGTCTAACATTTAACTAGAATGCTGGCATCCCATCCATTCTGGAAATCTGGCATGAGCTCTGTTATTTGTTCTCCTCCCTATCACTCAGTAGTAACAAAAGAAATACAAATGATAAAACATATATATCTGAGGCATACAGCTGGGGAGGGGTGGGATGGATCAAAACAGGGGAAGGAAGAGCACAAAGGCCTGTGGTGATGGATCACAGGTGCAATGGAGGTGGGAGAACTATGGGGACTACAATGAACAACAAAGAAAACTGACATAAAAAATTAAAATAAAGAAAAAGCAACAGTGGGCGGGAAAATGGAAACTTTTGTCACCGAGGCTACTGTGACAAAGTGGTTGCTCTGGATTAGTGCCATTTTCAGGGGCGTCTGCACCTACAGAGCAAGCAGCAAAGACAACGCCAGTCCTCTGAGTCTCACTGCATTTGACAAAAGAACATGTACTGGAGCACTCCGGCCAGTTAGTGCTATTTTGTATGTGAGTGTGGGAGGAAGCGAGGGGACTGTTTTACTCTATGTTCAGTAGAAAAATAAAGTTGGAAAAATTAAACTGAGGCGTTTTGATTCATTCCTAGTGATGCCTCTCCTAAATGATACTATCTAAACTAGGCCGCTCAGGAGCAGACGCTCTGTGAAGAGTTCAGAAGTTACAGCCGCCATCTTTGCTTGTTTAGTTCTTGTGTGTCTTGGGCATTGTTACACTATAGTATAAGGAGGAGAAGCAGAGAAGCAGTAACACTAAAATTTCCTGTCATGGTCTCCTGAGGATCAAGGAAGGTAAACAGAGAACTCATGTGAGTGGAGGAGGGCAAGTCAGTGTGGGAAATTCTGGCTATGGACCTAGCTCAAGTTGGCGGGAACCTGGGTCGCCCAGAGTTCAAGTCCTTTAAAGAGCACTATATGCACAAAGGTAGAAGTAATTATGCACATAAACTTTATATCTATATACTTACTTAGAGATACACAAATATTTTTATAACTTTTTGTTATTTTCAGATATTCATGTATTTTATTTTAAAATGCTATAAAAATATCTAGATAACATGATGGTCATTTTATTATTTTCCAAATTCAAAGCAGATGTACATTTAAAAGTTTTTCCCTTTTCATATTTCCTTGTTACAAAATCTAAGGAAAAATGCCTTTAAAAAAATGAATAGAAGTTACATACGCTTTCTTAAATTTAAACAACCCAGAAGTAATAAGTGGTATCCTGCCAAACAGCCTGCTACAGTGGACGATGTCTTCTCTGTGATGCTCCTGAAAGGTTGTCCAGTGCAATAGGTTAGCTCCACTGAATGCTTACCCCCATAATCAAAGAGGTAATTACTATGAAAGCTGAGTGTATATCCTTATAGATTTTTTCTCCACATTTTATGTACATGTGTAAACAGGTATTTACTTACAAATAATAATGAGATTGTTTTGCAATATACTTTTTCCCTCTGTAATGTATCACTGTCATTTTTCTATGTCTAAACACTAAGATCCAAGTCATTATTCTTCGTGGATGCACACTATAATGCAGCAAGGCTATAACAGATTATAAATAATGTCGTATCTCATATAGCACGGATATTAAAATGTTGTTTGCTTTTAATACTACGATTAAACAAATAATCCTCAGAGTAACATTTGGTGAAATATAGAAGTTGGAACTTAATTAGATCTAGCAGACATAAGAGGTTTCATTTCTATAATCTAACCTAAACTTCTGGGGTAATTTTGGATACATGATGATCCACCAAAAAGTCTGCCAGATATAATTTATCATAGTACCCAATGCCCGGAAATGTGAATATTCTTTTAAAGTGCCCAAATATTTCAGTAAGAACAGCACATTTCACACTCCTCTTGTGAACACCACAAATTTTAAAGATGCATCATTAGACAGTGCACAGAATTTTAGCACCAAATACGCTGTGTTTCAGCTTCTTGAGATGTATAAATAACTTTACCACTTTCCTTATGGAGGCCCTAGCCTGGACTGCTTCCTGTCTGGAGGGAAACTCATCTATCTCTCCACTGTAAAATGTTACTCTTCTTTCAAGCCCTAACAGCTACAGAAGTTTCCCTCAACCTTGCTCTGGTTCATCTGTTCAGTGCTTCAAACAACCTAGTACCGGATCTAGGACCCTTTGGGCACTTACATAATGGTCATATTTATTGATGTGTGTGTATGTATATATGTGTACATATGTACATCTGCTTATGTTTATGTGAATTTGTACAAGATTGGAAAATTCTTCACGGCTTTTTCAACTTCACATCTTCTACCGAGGCCATTCATAGAGTAGGCATTAAATAATATTTGTGGCAAATATCTTTTTTTGAGAAAATGTTTTAGGTGAATTCATCAACAATACACTGTTTTTACTGGTTAAAATAGTAAATGTTAACCAAAGTTATATCTCATACACTAGTGTATAATTTGGCAATTGACTCTAAAGCTTTAAATATGCAGATCCTTCTGGGTACAGTAAACCCACTTTAAAGGGTTCAATTTCAGGAAATGAACTTTTACAGTGAGGGATCTCAGATGTGATACTGTTTATAAAAAAGAAAATTGGAAATAACTTCAGTGTTTATTAATAACTAAATTATGGCATATATAATGGAATCTTACACAGTCAATACAAACATAAACACATTTTATCATATGGGAAAATGTTCTCCACTGAATCTAAGATTACCTCTCTGAAGTAATGAGTCCAAATGAATATATAGTAAGATCCAATTTTATAAAAAAAATAGAGAAATGAGATTGATTACCAATGTGGTAAGAGAGTTTTCTCTGAACAATGGATTTATACTTTGCCCTTCCTTTATTTTTTGTCCAGTTAGAATCTCTAATACATATTTGAGCCACTTTGCCTTCTACAGATAAAAACTGCTAAATAAATATATCGATAGGATGAGTGAGTGAATCCACATCTTCTTTTTTTGATATTATCTTTCTTTAGCCAAGTATGAATCTGATTATATGTATTGACGAGTTTCCTTTTTCCCTGCCTAAGAAACACTGGAGCAAGATGTTATAGTTTCATTCTGAACATTTTCCCATAAAATCAATCCCCAGAGAATATCAATGTTTTAGGGACTAGGGACTCTATAGACTTCCTACTGTTCTGGTTTGCATATAACTGCTCATATCTGAATGTGTTAAGTTAGTTAAGCAGATGAATTAAAACTACATTGTATAAATCAAGAGGCTGAAGAGATCAGAAATGTGGAAAAAGACAGTTCTCCTTTCTTAGTTTGTTATCTTCAGATAAGACTTTAACACCTCATAATGTCTGCTCTTGGTTTTTTCATATACAAAAGAAATATCTGAGAATTCTCAATTTAATGTCAAAGGAATGTCAATGGTAACAAACAGTAAAGGAATTTCAAATGCTTCTGATTGAAAGAAAGTGACTACAATGACATGATAAGAATACTTGCATATTTCTGAACAGATTAATTTGGACCAACACTTATATATATGAAGAGATACTAGTAACAGGCACATAACAACTATAGATATTTCTTTAGCATAGGCCTGTATGTGCCCATAGTCATTCTGAACAATTTCACATTTCTGGACTCCATTTATACAAAGTGCTTCTAGAAGCATAATGATTTTTTGACATATAACTCACAAAGAGGCAAAACTTTTAAAACTCTAGCCATATTTATCTATACAACCATTTCTGCAATGTATTGGGGTTGCAAACTGGCTGCTTTCTAAGCTCAAGTATGTGGAAACATGATTTAATCCATCTACTAATGACTCATCGCCATCATGAGCTCCTAAACACACACTGCAGGTTTCTTATCTCTTTTCAGATCTGCTTATCCAGTCCCACACACCTCAACCTGCCTCTTTTTTGTGCTCTTAGATCATCTGACACTGTATGCTGTCACTTCTAATAGGCTCCCTTTTAAAAATTAAAACCAAACTGGAAAGAAGTTGGAGACTGTACTTGGTAATCTGAAACTGAAAAATCCTCATGGATTATTCTACTTTTGAACAATCATGTCACTGAAGTTGAGGACTAGTTACAGAAAACCTTTCCCCACCCCTCAGCCTCCAGAGAAGCATGCTTTATTAAAAACAAATAACAAAATAACCCCAAATGCCCCAAGCAAAATTGTGATGTGTTCTAGGATAGGAATTAGATCTGAATCTACAGCCACACACATATGTCTGCACATAATTTCCAGCCTTGCTTACATACCGAAATAATGAGCACTTCACAAAATGCAGTGAGGGAGGTAATATTAACGTCTTCACTTTACAGGCCAGGGATTAGGGGTTTGAGAGGTTATCTGGTCAGCAAGAGAGCTAGAATTTGAACCCTTGATTCATTTAACATAATCACTTTGATGCAGTGCTTCAATAAACACTGAAGATAGAGGGCCTTTGTTAAAATTTCTCTTAGTTTTCTTGATGTTTATAAAAAAATTGTTACACTTGGGTTTAAGCGAAATCCTATGACTTGTAACTTTTGATTCTTCCTGTTCTTAGTAAAACTAATGATCGTCTTCTAGGGAGTGACGGCTGGAATTTTTTGGAAGTAGAATTCTCTTGTGTATTTGGAAGAAAATCCAGGCAACTGATAGTTGAGTTCAATTGAAATCACATAGTGAAATCAATTAATAAAATACTTAAGATTCTACATTATTTCTGTATCCCTTTTTGAAAAATGGTGTACCTGTATCTTTCATAAACTTATTTGTAAAAATTGATACCCAACGTAAAATGACAGCATTTTAAAATAAGAACTGACCCTAAAGAAAATCTTTAACTTCGCCTTTTCACTTTTTACTGCAAAACCTAAGGTTACTATTTGTTCTTGATTTCTTTGAGATTACAGGTATTGCAACACTGGCAGGAAAAGAGTTAACTATTGGTGAAATATTTTATATTTTTGTATTTTATGATCACATATATAAAAAATACTTTGCATCCAAATGTTCAACTTACCTCCAAATCCATCAGGCACGTATGTTTTAAGAACAATATTGCAGAAAATTGTTGGCAGTGATAAAGGTTTATTTCCTTCATTTCTAAGGGAAATGTGTCGATAACCTGCTTGCAGACCATCCAGTGGGAGAATTCTTTGGCCAATCAGCTTGTTGTTGTCATCATACACTGCTATTCTCAGAACTGCGAGGTCAGGGAGTATGACCTTCAAAGAAAGAATGATATTTTCTGTTGATTTTTGTAATGTAGTGCCCAAGAATCACAACTCTATGCTATCTTAAATACTCCGTTATGGTGAAAATTATCTCATTAAAAAAAATTTTTTTTAAAAGATTTATTTATTTATGCATACAAGAGCTGGGGTACAGGCCAGGGTCACGGGAGGTGAGAGGATTCACCAGAGACAGAGTGGGGAGCAGAACAGGCAGACTGACTGAAACACACTGCCGAGGGCAGCAGCGGTCGAGGCGGGAGAGGTCTGCCACACCATGTGGGTCCCCTCCTGGCCAGCGGCAGGGATCGAACTCGTGCTGCAGTAGCTGCGGTTCGCTTCATAGTGCGTTGCTTAACCCGCTGCACCACCAGGGAGGCCCTATCTCATTAAAAATTTTAAATGGAATGGATGTGAAAGATTACTAGAACTAGTCCAATGTCTTTCCAATAGGAGACCCTGAGAAAGAAAGTGACTATCCTTAACCTCAGAGACAGTCAATGACAAGGGGGTCTGGAGATTGGGATGGCGACTTCTAACCCTCTGGACTATCTACTGACTGGGCTGCTTCTGATATCTCGTTTTTGCCTCTTTTTAAGAGTATGAAGTCTTGGGACCTCCCTGGTGGCGCAGCGGGTTGAGTGCCGCACTGGAAACCATTCGCTACACAGCAGCGTGAGTGCCATCCCTGGCCAGGAAGGGAACCCACATGGCGCAGCAGACCACTCCTACCTCGCCCGCTGCTCCCCTCAGCAGTGTATTATAGTCCATCTGCCTGTTCTGGTCCCCACTCTGTCTCTGGTGAATCTTCTCACCTCCTGTGACTCTGGCCTGTACCCCAGTTCTTATATGCATAAATAAATAATTCTTTATAAAAAAGAATATGAAGTCTCTATAAAGTTCATGTATAAAGGAAAGTGCATTTTTGAACTTGGACTCTCCTTTTTTCTTGTACTCCTCTGTTCTTTACATATTTTGAGGTATTTAATAGAGTGAAATGGGGCAGCTGCAAACATTAACACATACACAAGATATCTCTGCTTGTCATCCTCAAGTTAAATAAATAGACATAAAATCTGAGTTCGGAGAGCACAATTCATATTCAGAGATAAAATAACATAAAATAACCAAAAAGAACATTCCAATGTTTTCAATTAGGAATGACTTTTCATTGGTTGAGAACAACCAGGGCATCTTGGCTGATGTGAATGCTGGGTAAAAAACTAGCCATGAATTGGTTGCCTATTTATGGCTGGAGGTTGTAATTTAAACTCCAACTGAAGAGGAGAAATCAAGCTAAATTCACTAACTTCAGTCACTCTGATGTTCATGGGGTGAATGGAGCGCTTCATTTTATGAGATCAGTGCAAAGAACAAAAACAAAACGACAACAAAGAAAATAGAGTTAAAACATTGATCTCAACAAAAGGCAATTTAATGCAGAAACGAGAGAAGCATTTGCCATCTTGTTTCTGGAAACAAAAATATAAAAGAACCAAGCTTGATGTGCCTTTTCTTATCAAAAACAAAGAACTCCTGCAGTTAATGTTCTGAATTTCTAGAAGTGTGTGTAGGAATTATTCATTAAGTCAAGGAACACTGATAATGCTGGTAAAGATTCATGCAATGAACTGGAAAAAAATGGGAAGAAAAAAAGACAAATTGCAGCTGTGTATGCAATTTATGCCACACTCTGAAGCCAGCGCAGGAAATGACAATTGGGGACTGCATGGATAATGCAGAAATAAAATTTACATCACAGGGTGAGCCTCAATTTCAACATGTCCTGGTTTATCACCTCTCACAGTCTGGTTTCTGTAGATCAGCTACTCTATTAAAAGTGGACAATCCTCATTTTTCAAAATCTTTACATATAATAGAAACCTATCTATTGTATGACATATAAGTGGGGCAGAAAAATCTGGAAAATCTATGCCTAAAGAAGCAGTTAGCAACTACTTTGGTCAGGAAAACATAACAGTGAGAGAAAAACACATTCTTGAAGGCTTCACTGCCAACACACGATGTTTTGGGACATCTTTCATTGACAAAAGAGAGACCGAGGGAGAAATAATTATGAGATTATTTAACTGAGTCATTAAACAAGATGACTATGATTGTGGTCGGGACTCAGTGCACAGTGCTGGGAACGAGAAAGCAAAAAATAGCACGTGAAGCACAAAAACTGAGGGTAGGACTAGATGCCACACTTTCTGGAGACCCTGGGACAGTACTATCTGGTACACTTCAAATGTTTATTGACTTTATTTTCTTTTAAAGATTTATTTATTTATGCATACAAGAGCTGGGGTATAGGCCAGAGTTGTGGGAGGTGAGAGCATTCATCAGACAGAGTAGGGAGCAGAACAGGCAGATCGACGGAAATACACTGCTGAGGGGAGCAGCAGAGATAGGAGTGAGACAAGAGAGGTCTGCCTTGCCATGTTGGTCCCCTTCCTGGCTGGAGATCGACCTTGCACTGCTGTGCAGCGATGGTTCACAGTGTGGTGCTCAACCCGCTGCACCACCAGGGAGGCCTTGTTTATTGGCTTTAAATGTCAGCATCCCATCTCCCCTTCTGGTTCCTGGAATAGTGCAAGTGATGAGCTACCCACAGGACATGGAAGAATTCTCCAGTGCATGATGGTAACTACTAGTGAGGACACATTCTAGATGACAAGCCTATAGCCTGGATGTCATCACATAGGAGGAGAGTCAAAAGGAGGACAGGGACAAACAGAAACAATACTCATATGACAGCTACAGCACTTTTCCACTAGAAAAGGGAAAAGAAGACATTTGGGGTTGAATAATTATCACCATGTCATGGAGTACCTATGTGCTAAAATGGGGTTCCCAAGTTAGCAGAGTAAAATGGATACATTGAAAACACCTTACCTTCCGAAACACAAATGATTCTTCATTGTAAACTGGATTGAGGCCGTTGTTCATCACCATGCGGGTGCGGAATTCCTTGCGGATGGTGTCGGTGGGCAGCCCATACATATCCACCTCCACGTATGTGCCGATTTTCTTATCTGATAAGAACTGACCTGATATGACCTTCAGCAGCACAGCAACAGATTGAGAGAGAAGTGAGGTTTGCATAATCACCAGCAGCAGAGATAATCAAGCAGTGAAAAATTCTGTTTGTCTTTAGAAATTTTAATGATGTACAGAAATAATACATTTATTCCTTATTCAATTAAAACATTATTGAGCAACTACTATATGCAGGGAGAATATTCTGGGAAGAGGTTCCATGTTAGAGAACAGTCTGGCAAAAGAAACTGAAATATACATGAGTCACTCAATACAAACAAATAGTGTCGACATCTTCACTTCACTGATGTTCACAAACTCAAGGAATGAAGTGATGCATCAACTGTGCCCGAAGATCCATTCACAGCTCTGAAATTCTGTCATGCCATACTTTTACCAAATTAAAAAAAAATTTTTTTGAAAAGAGACACACTAGGAAGAAAAGCAGTGCTAAAATTTACTTGTTATTTTCCACTGATATTGACCTTGGGGATCAGAAGAGCATTATTTATTTGTAATGATGAGTGTTAGTTAAATTCTACTACAAAGTAATGGAGACACTACTTTTTACTTACAGTACAAATGACTATAATTATTTATTAGTTTTTTTTTTTTACAAAATCCAACAGCCATCAACACAATTTTTAAAGAGTAGAATGTACATATTTAAAGAGCACAATCAAAAATCAGTTTTGATATGAGCATATCTGTGAAACCATTTCAATACTTAAGATAACAAATATTCCTATCACCTACTAAAGTTTCTTTGTGCCCTTTTGTAATCCATCCCTGCTTCCATCTCTCCCCACAGGAAAACTGATTCACTTTCTGTCACTATACATAAGTTTGCATTTTTTAGAATTTGGTATAAATGGAATCTTAGAATTACTTTTTTCATCAATAAACTTTATTTTTTAGGGAAGTTTTAGGCTCTCAGCAAAGTTGAATGATAAGTACAGAGTTCACATATACCCCTGTCCCTACACCCACAAGCTCCCTCACTGCAGACATGTCATACCAGAATGATATATTAATTACAATTGATGAACCAATTGATTAACACGTCATTATCAGCCAAACACCAGTGTGTACATTAGGGGTCACACTATACATTGCTGTATAGTCTGTGGATTTGGACAAAAATCTCATGACATTATTCATTCTTGTAGCATCATATAGAGTAGTTTCACTGCCCCCCCAATCCTCCGTGCCCTTCTTATGTATCCTCCACAAAGCCACTGGCAACCACTTATTTCTTAACTGTTTTTATATTTTCCTTTTTCAAAATGTCATATAACTATAGTCATATAGTATGTAGCCTATTTTCTTATTTCTTTCCTCTCTAATGTGTATTTAAACTTCTACATCTTTTCATGAGGGCTAGTTCATTTCTTTTTAGTGCTAAATTGGCTAGATGTACTATATTTTATTTATCCATTCACCTAGTGAAGGACATCTCAGTGCATACAAATTTTGGTAATTACAAATAAAGCCTTTACAAATATCTGTGTTAAGTTTTTGTGTGAATGTAAGTTTTGAAATTTTTTAGGTAAATACCAAGGAGTGCAACTGCTGGATTGTAGGGCAAGAGTATGTTGAGTTTTGTAAGAAACTGGCAAACTGTCTTCCAAAATGGTTGTAACATTTGGCATTCCCACCAATGACAAATGACAATTCTTATTGCTCCACATCTTCTAGAAGGCACTTTTTTGCTCTGGTGTCTTTCACTAAAAGTACCTAATCATTTTAGTAGTGAAAAAAAATACCATACAAATAAGAAGAACTTAAATTAAAATTGAGAGCAATACATGGCATTTGTAACTTGATGTGAAATACTTTAACTGTGACTTCTTAAGGTTTTTCTAGGATCATTTGCATATTTAAACCACTCTGTCTAACAGCATGGCTTACCTGTACTGAGCAAGTGGCTGCAATAACTCCGTCAACAGGAGTTTCAGAGAAGGGATCAAATGTTCTATCGGGTCGTCTCATGAAATCTGGTTTGAGAAGGTACCTGGTGGATAATAGAGGGAGTTAGTCATTAGCTTCCTTTCCAAGACTACAGTGCCTACTCTTTGAGACACTAAATACTTCCTTTCACCCATCTCTTTTAGGCAGAGAATCCTAAGGGTTTAAGAGAATTTCCCTGTCCTACATACAATCCCAAAGAGCAGAGAGTGGAAGGAGTGGTGTTTAGATTCTACGCTCTGTGAAAGGTAAGACTTTCTGATACTAGCGTCTTCTCTTGAACTTATCATGTTCTACGTGTCTTCAGATTCTTGCTTTTACATGTATCAAATAAAATACACAGAATAACCATGAAAAACCAATTATATGAGCTAGAGTTATCAAATTATGAAAAACACGTGATACTCTACCTTTTATTGTCTATTAATAGTGCACTGAGATCTAATCGCAAGTCAAATGATATTGTAAATTTACAGTTCTGATAACTTTTTTTTAGAGCTCTGTAATGGCAATCTGAATGCAAAAATAGTTGTGGTTTACATTGGTGACAGAGTCACAAATACCACCGACATGGCTGTGGGCTGCTGTCTACATTCATAATCAAAGGACATGTGAAATTTCAGTGAGAGCCAAGTGAAAATAAACATGAATTCTTTTTTTTCTCTGACTAGCCAGTCATTAAGCAAGAAAGTGAAATCAAATTGGAAAAATCCAAATTGGAAAAAAGGAAGTCTATTTCTATTTGCAGATAACATATCACATGATCTTGGATGTAGGAAATCCTAAGGAATACCCTGCAAAAACTGTAGGAACTAATAAATGAGTTCAGCAAGGTTGCAGGAACTATTAATATACAAAAGTTAGTCTTATTCCTACAAACTAGCAAGGAACAATTCAAACATGAAATAAAGGAAACACTCCATACACATTAGCACCAAAAAGAATAAAACAATTTAATCAAAGGACTGCATATACTTTAAAACTGTAAATCTTTGTGAAATAAATTAACGAAGATCTAAATAAAAATAAAGACAATTTGTGTTCCTGGACTCCTATTGTTAAGACACTGTTCCCCTGAAATGATAAAGAACTTCAGTGTAATTCTTATCCAATTTCCAACTGCTTCCTTTTCAGAAATTAACAAGTGCATTCTAAAATTCATACAGAAACCCAAGGACCAAGAAAAGCCAAAGGCAGAGCAAAATTGGAGGTGTCGTATTTCTCAATTTTAAAGCTTTCTTCAAAGAACAATAATCAGGACACTGTGGCACTGGTATAAGGTAAGTATAACCACCCCCTTTATAATTGAAACTAAAAAATTTAAATACTTGGGAATAAATCTAACAAAAGAGGTGAAGGACCTCTACAAAGAAAACTACAAAACATT
>JAGFMF010011643.1:7218557-7284374 GCA_019455555.1 Galemys pyrenaicus | reverse complement strand
GTGCACTGGTGAGATGGTGATGGGGAATACATGGGGATTACAATTAATGGCAAGTATATGTAAATTTTAAAATATTTTAATAAAAAAAAGGAAAAAAAGGTAAGTATAAAAATACATGAGATAGAACTAAGAGTGCAGAAATAAATTCACGTATCTATGGTCAACTGGTTTTTGACAAGGATGCCAAATCATTCCTATTCCTTTGACTAATCAAGAAACTTTGAGAGATGATACTGATTCTTAAACTAAGGATAGGAGAGTATAGGGAAGATTTCAAATATTAAAGATGATTTTTTAAAAGATTCACACATTTCCCAAGACAACGTAATCCAAAATATTAATATAGAAACTCTCTAACTCTATAGAAGAGATTGTTCTTTGTATTCATAGATTTTGATCTGGACCTTTGTGTGGCTACTGTTAGTTACTCAAAATATGATGATACAGCAAAAGCTTATAGACTCAGGATGGAAAACAGATGAGTAGCAATACCACATGCACGCCTCCAAGGGAAGAAGGGATGGGGCGTGGTCTGCAAGAAGAAGGGACACAGGGAGCAGGGGCCCATTCTCACTCAAAATAGAGAAATGTGACACTGTTGATGTCTCAGTGCCAGAAACATTCTTTCACCATCCCCTGCTTTCAGATCTGCTTAGAAGAAAACTAACCTGTGAAGGAGTGAATTGATTCAAAATAAGAAATGGTAAGGACAAAGGCCAGTTCCCCAAAGCAGGCAGTCTCCAGTGTAATGTGCTCATTTTATATACTTAAAACACAAGAAAGCACATAAAAGTCTACCTGCAGATGAAGCAGAGGCCAGTACTCACATACCTGGATGCTGTGTAGGTTTCAGGGGACTCAGGTATCGATGTAGATGCTGAAGCTGGAGCCAGACATAGCCTTACAGACCTGGAACCTACACGGCTGTATAGGATGCTGAACTTAGAAAGGCTCTGTGCTTGTTTAACTGTTCTGTAGGCACTATCTTTAAATTCTTAAAAATTTGCAAAGGAGCCCTTCGATTTCATGTTGTGTATTGTTCGGTGAACTATGTGGTTGATCCTAACTTGTGTTTTGGGGTACAGGAAATGAAATCATCCTGTGCATTGAGGTCTATGTGGTAGACATGGCAAAGTCCAAAGTCAGTGGCAAGTGGAGGGATCCAAGGTTATCTGCAGATTTTGCAGGAGGCAAGTATGGAGAGAAGTAGGGCCTTTAGTCAGACGGTTAGACAGAACCCATAAGAATCAGAGGGTGGAGTCATAAGGAAGGGCATCCTATTTTACCACCCCTAAAATGCCAGCAATTGTTCAACATTCTGTTGTTTTAATTACAAGCAAGAAATAAAAATAGCTTCTTATTATAACTATAAGATGCCATGAATTTTAAGACAATTCTAATTTTTTTAAATATTTTTTTAAAGATTTATTTATTTATGCATACAAGAACTGGGGTATAGGCCAGAGATGCGGGGTGGTGTGAGGATTCACCAGAGACAGAGTGGGGACCAGAACAGGCAGATGGACTGAAATACACTGCTAAGGGGAGCAGTGGGTACGGCAGGAGTGGTCTGCTGCGCCATGTGGGTCCCCTCCCTGGCCGGCAGCAGGGATCGAATGCGTGCTGCAGTAGCTGCAGTTTGCATCATAGTGCGTTGCTTAACCCCCTGAGCCACCAGGGAGGCCCAAGACAATTCTAATTTGAGAATGTTATGTAATATATGTGCCTCTTTGAATCATAAAATATGTTGTCTTAATACCAACTATACAATTTCCTATAAAAGCTTGAAAATATTGAGAAAGTAATTTGCTATATTTTGTTTCATTAGGAATTATAGACATGTTTCAACTTTCCCATCTTTAAAACAGATTTGTTATAAACTACTACTCACCTCTCTGGTAGAAATTACACTTACTGGGCCAACTGGCATTGCCACCCAAAAAATGAGCCCACAGATTAGGCTGGGACTCTAAGGGGTTTAATTAGAAACTTATCATTGCTAGATTTGGGAGTGTCTGTGTGTTTTGCGCACTGATGTTCTGTAAAAAATAGCTATTATTTGCCATTGTCTGCCTTGGAGGCACAGAATACTTTATAGAAACCCAGCCTTCGGATACAGAAGTGCTTTTGCAGTTTTGAAAGGACACCCCTATGTTTATTGTGGCACTATTTACAATAGGCAAACTATGGAAACAACCCAAATACCCAAAAATAGATGTCTGGATCAAGACGATGTGGTATGTATGCACAATGGAATAGTACGCAGCAATAAAAAAGATAAACTCATGCCATTCACAGCAACATTCATGAGCTAGAAGGGATAAGCCAGAAAATAAAAATAAGTAAAATAAGCTCAGAAAGAAAAAGAAAAACATCGATGGTTTCACTTATAGGAGGAATGTGGCAGAACGGGACTAAGGAAAAATATTAATTACAATAAACTAAAAATCAAAATCAAGACAACTATAAATCTGAGACATTCTCCAGGGGAGAAGGAGGGAGAACAAACAAAATGGGTGGGAAGATCACAAGGGACTATGGTGATGGGACACAGGTGAATTGGTGGCAGGAATTTTATGGGTACTATACCTGAGAGGAGAAAGTATACACTGTACAAAAATGAAGAATGATGTAAAATATATATACAATGAAAAATTTAAAAAATAATAAAAGCCCCTGCAGGGACCAGTGGGTGGAGGTGGGAGGACCAAGGCAGTGTCTTGGGCACATGGAAACACATTCTGCAGGGCTAGCCCCTCATCACAACTCCTCCATTACCGAGGGGCACAGAGACCCGGAGAAAGACCTCTCCTCCTTACCTCTAGGTTGGGTGTGGGTAAGGGGGAGGATGCTGGACTCAGTACCTCCTATAGCTGGGCTGCCCCACTGAACCATCACGATTTTGTAGTCTCTCTGTTGGGACTTAGAGTCACATCATCTCCAACATGTGTCCTTACTCATGATGGCATTTTACCATAAACAAGGATGCAGAAAATGACACTGAACATGTATGGTCAAACGGAAATTCTTGAAAGGAAGTGTAGTGAAGGCATCCAACTCCTGTGGGGACCACTTTTATCTGCAAACTTTCTCCTCCCTGTCAGTACTAGCCATGGGAGGACCAAGGCCAGGATGGGGAGGTCTTTTAGCATCACTGAATTCCAAAGAGGGAGCACCACCAGGTCTGCCATGTTTGTTATAAAGCATATGGCCACCATGGGCACCATATAAGCTCAATTTCAACAGAAGGTTCATTTAATCTTGCTTGGTCTCTGTGTGTGGTCAATCATAAGGTCTTAAGCTTTTTCTTAAACCTCACTTTTGCACAGCAATTTGCAGTTCAGGAAATACTTGCATATATACTCCTGTTCACTCGGAGCCAGCTGTCACAACAAACCCCATGTGGCAGGTGTTGTCCTCGTTTTATCAAGCAGAAAATTGAGATCCCGAGTCTAACACGCCTGCCCAGGGCAACACAGCTGGCATGCAGAGGAGCTGGGATTCAAACGTGGGGCTGCAGACTGGAGCCCCGGGCTTTTATCCAGAACCACAGTTGACTCACTGGGGTCTCACTGCCTCAGCTACCACCTAGGGTCCACCTAGCAATTCGCATGCATAATGACCTGGTTATGAACTAAATAACTAAACAGCTCTTAACAAACCTCTGAACTATGTACTTGATACATAATTTCTATGTCATTTAAAACACAAAGCAGCGGGAAATGTAATATCTACTTCAGGTAGGGTGTAGAAGGTGATCAGGCCCTATTCTGGGTGTAGATACACTGGCAGAGAACCAGCTGGAAGAGAGGAAGAAGGAGGAGTATCGAAAAATTTTATCTAGGGCCTCTCTGATGGTGCAGTGGTTTGAGCGCCACACTGAAGCATCTGTGGCATAGCAGCATGAATTCCATCCCCAGCCAGGGAGGGGACCCACATGGCGCAGCAGACCTCTTCTGCCTCACACACTGCTTCCTTCAGCACACTGCTCCCCTCAGCACATTGCTCCCCTCAGCAGCATATCCAGTCTATCTGCCTGTTCTCCTCACTCTGTTTCTGGTGAATCCTCTCACCTCCAGCGACTGTGGCCTGTACCCCAGCTCATGTATGCATAAAAATAAATAAAAATGTTTAAAAAATTAATTTTATCTACGCTGCCTGCTTTTACTGATAAAATTTAGATAGTCTATCAGGCAGGCCCAATAGAAGCATTGTGATATGAAGCCACTACCCACTGCTTTGGGGTAGTAGCTTGGGGTCATTTACCTTTGATACTATGTGGGGACAGACTCATGAGGGAAAAAAGAAAAAAAACAGCCACACAGTTTTCCATTGCTACAGAATTTAACTTCATATCACCTTTTGGAATTTGGTGGGATTAACATTTCCTATTTTACACTTGCTTCAGATTATAAAGAGTGTTAAAAGTAAACTAGAACAACATTCACAGTACTATTTTTGATAACTGCTATTTATAAGACAATCAAAAATAATATAGAGGACAAAGTTTTCTTCCTAGCAGTAATAAATTCAGTATGACACCTATAACTTCATTAAATTCACTTCATTCCTATCTTTGTCGTAGGTAAAATATACCTATTTAATGCCTACATTTCTGTTTAATGTCCAAATGAGCAGAAAGTATTATTTTTTTGTAGCTACTGAAACTTCCACTTGATAGTGGAATTTAAATTTTAATTTAAAGTGAGAAGTAAACTCTATAGTGTGCAGGATAAACTGCTTAACTTGAGGTTAAAAATATAAAAAAATTCTTAGTATGATGGAGGTATATGGAGAATGTATATTTGCAAATATAATCTATCTAGGGATTTCATTTGTTTCTATCCCATCCCTCAAATCCAGCTTAAATTCAGCAGGCCCTAATTAAAAATGACACCATTTCATTATAGCTGTAGTATGGAGTTCTGGAACACAGTGACAACAGTTTAAATCATATTACTCACCCGCACGATCCATTATACTCAAATTTCCCCTGATTCAATTGCATCGCTAAATCTGTCAAGAGACAAAAATAATTTAGTATCTTGTTCCTTGGATGAAGCTCATCCTGATGAAGTAATTTCATACAATGGAAATCAGATACTGATCCTGAGCTAAAAGGCCTTTCTGAAAATCACAAGGTACCTCTGGGTCTTTAAGACACAAAACTCTCTTGCATATTAAAGTGACCTTGTGTTTAACTTCTACATAAAATGTGTTTTCAGAAAGAGCATGCCAGAATTTTTTGAACAATGAATTCAATATGTGAGTCATACAATTCTTCAATTTGTGTTGCAAGGCCAGGTATCAACCCTGGTATTTGGAAAGAATACTTTAGGACTCTGAAAGAAGAATATGTTGGGAGATACCCAGCAGGGTCAAGGGACTATAAAACTCAATGGAAAAAATAAACTATATCGGTAAGTAGCCTCTAAATTTGGTGGCTTGTCTCTACTTTCAGTGTTAGGAAGAATCCTAGTGTGCTTTACACTGGTAGAGAATGGCTTATGAATGTTTTCTTGCAGGTGGACAGAACCTTCTTATTAGCAAAAAAAAAAAAAAAAAAAAGTAAACTGATAGATTATAAACTCTTCCTCAAATTTCCTGGTTAAACCCAATATTACAGGGCAAAACATATGTTGATCTACAGCATTAACTGCTTTAGGATCATTTAAACTATATAAGGGCCTTTCTGACAACTGAGAATATAAGTTGACTTCTTTTTAAGTAAGCAGAATCATAGTGCTGTTTTATTTTGTCTCTGCTAGAAATGATCTGGGGTTTTGCTGGCACCAGGTGATAGTTTAGTATGGTAAAGACTTATGAGAATACTGTACAGAGTTTTGACTCCAGCTTTGGATCACTGAAGATGCTCCAAGAAGATGGAGGGGCTGGTGGGAATGCAGTCAGCGCACCTTCATGCCGACAGGATAAAAATCAAGGGCCTTTCTCAATCAGTCCCTAACAGAAAGGAGGACACAATTCTCAATAATTGGTAGATGCACTAGAAAAGGAAACAGCCCCCATTTTATACAGCAAAGACCTAAACAAAAGTAGGATTTTAGTTTTGTTTGGTTTTACCCATCTTAAGGACCATGTTGAGGAATTAACCAATGAAAGGGAATTGATTTTGTGACCTTTATAAAAATATTTTATTTTCTTCCCAATGGGGAAGATCATCATGTGTTAGAAATCTGTCTTTCAGTACACTTTGGTGGATCAAGGTATAGATTAGTATCTTTTAAGATTATACAAGTCCTTAAACACCACATTATTTCACAATGCACTGCTCACTGTATTATTGATATCTGCTGAGTATCTGTAGGAAGGACACTTTCCAAAGGAGATAGGGGTCCTAGTTATACTATACAAAGATATTCACATTCTTCTCATTTAGTTCTGCCTCTGAAAATGAGATAAGCTTGGTCCAAAAGTAAGAAAAACCTGGGGCCTCTCTGGTGGCACAGGGGTTAAAGTCTCAGAGCTATCAAGCTATTTCCAGCCACTGCAGGAAGAGTTTGATTTCCAGCAAGAGTCTGATCTTCAGCAAGAGTTCCGATCTCTGGCAAGAGTTTGATTCCTGGCCAGGTAGCTAATCCACATGGTGCAGCAGACCTCTCCTGTCTTGCCCGCTGCTCCCCTCAGCAGTGTATTTCAGTCGATCTGCCTGTTCTGTTCCCCACTCTGTCTCTGGTGACTCCTCTCAATTCCCTGCCTCTCTGGCCTAGACTCCTGTTCTTGCATGCATAAATAAATAAAAACAAATCTTTAAAAAAAGTAAGAAAATTTTGAAATATTTTAGAAAAGGGGCAAATGCATAGCAAGAATAGTCATGGCATCTATGAAAAAAGAAAAAAAGGAATTTAAACAAAAATATTATGTTTTACCATTCTTTTATGACTCTATTTTGGGTTTTTAACTGCTCACCATTATATACATCCAACAACACATTGTTTTGTCAGATGTCTGATTCCTTTAAAAAATGCTCACTGGGGCCTCCCTGGTGGTGCAATGGATTAAGCACAGCACTATGAGGCAAACTACCACTACTGTAGCATGACTTCGATCCCTGCTGCCGGTGGGGGAGGTGACCCACATGGCTCAGCAGACCTCTCCTCCCTCGCCTGCTGCTCTCCCCAGCAGTATACCTCAGTCAATCTGCCTGTTCTGCTCTCCACTCTGTCTCTGGTGAATTCTCTTGCCCTTCACACCTCTGGCTTGTACCCCAGTTCTTGTGTGCATAAATAAATACATCTTTAAAGAAAATTTTAAAAACATGTCCAGTGTCAACTGATGGCAACTTCTGGCACCATCCTGCCAAAGCTTCCTCATGGAATTCGAGGTCACTGGATATCACCTCCTACCTGGGGTTTGATAGTTCAGTGAAACCATCTGGCAGCCAGCGTTCCAGAAAATCTGAGGCATGTAATTACTGGAATCAACTCGGCCTCCCTTGGGGTAAATGCGACTCATTTGTCGTTTGTTATAACTGTGTCACTTATTAAGGAAAATGGGAAAAAGAGTATCTTGGCAATAATAAACAACAAAGGTCTAGTTCAATGCTGACAGACATGCAGACAACTATCACATTTATAAATAATGCTGAAGAGAAAAATCACAGCTTATTGTGTGCGTTTTAAATACAATTCACATTTGGACAGATTTTCACAGCTGTTGTGACTTTTCATACATATTATGAACTCTATAATCACAAGCATATATTAACTATCTATCTTAGAGTCTTCTGTCTAGTCAAAAGCAAAGCACCAACCACTCCTTTCCATTAAACACATAAGGATACTTCACAAATTCAATTGCATGTGTCTTCAAGTAGCCTAGACCGACCGATTCATTAAAAGAAGACATGTTATAATGAATGTTTCGTTCTGTAAAGAAAAACAAAGTGGCACTCAGAAACCCTGCCATCAAACCTTCAAAGAAAGATAAGCAATAAATATAATTACATTCTGAATCATAAGGTTTTGGCAGCAGATGTTACATTACTATATCAGTAGCCCCTACTTCCATTAATGACCTACAGATGGAGACAGATAACTTGAAAAAAATGGGATGAATTAAATTTGAAGTCATTAAACAAATGATGCATACACCAACTGCCACACGCAGTCAGCTCTGAAATATACAGAGATGATGATGATGATGATGATAATGATGATAGTGATGAAGATGGTGATGATGGTGGTGATGGCTTTTCAAGGAAGCTCATGAATGACTGTGAAAGTTTTAAAACACTTTCTCTGTTCATTTGGAGAACAGCTTTTGATTAAAAGAGGACTTCATGAAGTATATTTAACTCGAGACATTTCTGGATAATAAAGCGAGGTCTCTAATAAATCTGCAGTCTTTCAGAGCCACCCTGTGGATGACGCTGGGAATGACAACACAAAGCCAAGAGTGTGGTCTGTGAAGCAAAAAGGAAGTGAGGTGGAACAGTTCCCGTACCCAGAGGGAAAAACTAACACATCAGACCACAGCTCATCAGCATAATAAAAGAAAAGCAGACAAAAGATGACAGCATGGAACACCTGACGTTACCTTCAGCCACATGGAAACCTTGAAACTTCACAGGCTGTGCATAGTTGATCATTGTGGACAAATATGGGTGGATATTAGTGGTAGCACCTACATATTTATAAGATGCCATCCATGCCTGCTCATCTTCTACAGTAACCAGCCCCTGCAAGCAAAATGAAGGGGAAGTGCATGTCAGTGACTTGAGTGGATTTCACAGATAAGTGCCCCATAGACTTCCTCATGAAGGACGATCTGCACTCACAAGTGGAAAGGTAAAACATTTTTTTCCCCCTCAATTATGTTAAAAGAAACCTGTAAACGTTAATGCCCATCATAGCTCCAAGTAGTACAAAAGGAGTGACTAAAATGTAAACTTTTATCATCTTGGGAAATTTTTTAGATTTTCAAGGACTTATTTAAGAAACTATGATTGAGATTCACAGCCAAGCCATCAAATATGTTATAGCCAGTAATACTCCTATTTTCACAAATGAAGGTGCGAAAAAAGAAAGCCTCTCTTCATCTTTAGCCTTTGCCAGAATCACAGGGGGAGGGCTTGCTAAGCATGCTCAGAGTTTCTAATGAAGATGGACTGTGATGAGAATCAAGAATTTGCATTTCTAACTAGCGCCCAGATGCTAATAATGTACCTGGTCTGGGATTATATTTTGCTTAACACCGCTCTAGAATTTAAACCACATAAGACATATTAAAATTGCATTTTTCACCTACAGGAGAAAAGATAAATTAGTTCATTTCTTCATAAATCAGAACACAATCTACAAAATCAACAACAAAAAGAATGCCTTTAAGGGTGATCGCCATTTTGTTCAGAACTCTGAAAAGGTAAGTTTTCTGCACAGATGGAATTGCTAAGCCATATAAATGAAGTCATTCATTTAAAAAATGGTCAGGCTGACTTGGATGGTGATTCAATAAGCTGAGCATTCAAAATCATCACACTGAAGTGACTAATAAATGATGAATCAAACAATGAAACTTGCAGTTTTTTTAAAATTCATTTTTCATATGTCCTTCCCTGCCACATAAGGGCAAAGGTCATTTGATCCCTCTCCTGTATGGTTGAAGACAGTTAAGTAACAGCTGTACCAGGTATAGGAACTGTGCTTGTCAAGAACACCAATGCTCGTGAGTCCAGGTGTGTTTGCCGGTTGAGGAATAACAGCCACCTCACCAACGTGAGGGAAAGCAAGTGTGGACTTACTGAAGCAAGAGGAAAGAACTCCTGACAGCAGGAGGGGTTTTCACGGGGGGATGCCTGCTCACTCCAGCCTGTCAGACTTCCTGTTGTCCAATGTGACAGACTATTGATTAGGTACCAGGTCAGGAAGTTTTGTGGTGGTTATTTTCTGTTCCCTAATTATCCTGTAATGGGATCTTATCTAGGTGGTGGCTAGATCAGCAAAGTGTTTTCAGCAAAACACTTCCATTTTCCTGGGAGCTGTTTTGTTCCTTCTGTTCCTACACTGTTTGAAATAACTGCCCCATGTCTGAGCCTTTCCCGCTCCCCCAGTCCTGGTCAGTCCCTCTCAGGCTGACTTCTCACATATAGAACCTCATTACCATCAGTCATCAAGTGTGGAAAGGACTGGAGTCTGACCCATTAGCGCAAGAGAAGGCTGAGGGCTTGAAAAGAAAATAACTCGGTCACACCTGCTTAGCTAATAGCAGTGAGCAAATGTCAACACGCTTGATGACCTCAAACACATGAAATTCCAGAACAAGATAATTTCACACACATTTTGGGAGTAGATCGAGACGAGACTTACCCTTAATTATTCCAAAATTAATATTCAGGTAGTAAGAATACAGGACCTCACTGCAAATAAGATAGGCCTCTACAGAGAGCAAGATGGTATTTTCTGAAGCTCTGGCATATGGGCATCAAATTACAAGGTAAATTTCTGCTTGTGACTGCTATCTGTCACATTACTGTAATAAACCATATACTGTACTAAATAAGACCACTTTGATATCATGAATCATTTCAACAGGATAAAAGATTCTAAAGATGTAAATGACACTAAATCAAAATCCTAGAGATGTACACAGTGTGAAATTAACAATATTTCTGAACACCAGAGTAGTCAGAACCAAGATCACCTTTTTATTATGTTGGAGTAAAGGCATTTTCTGACCTCTTAGGTCATTTTTATTTTCGATTTCTATGTATTGATTATTTGCTCCTTTTCTAGGAATAAAATCTAATTCTAAGTAAGAAAATGCCTAGCTATTCTAAACACCTATTTTCAGGAAAACCTTCTTATTCACTGGTTTATTCATAAGCACATTATTTAGTGATTTTATTAAGATTTGATCATTTCCCCGCTATGATGAATTCTTTCTTATGAAGGCTTATAACCAGGTGTCTCAAATTGTATATAGTTAATATATATTTATATAACTATATATAATATATACTATGTATTATATTATATATCACTATTATATAATTATAGTATATATATATATAACTATAAACAGGGAATCTGAAATCCTGTGGGTGGGGGCAGAGTGACAGCACTCAATATAGCATGTTCACTATATGGTGTGTCACGATGAAAACAACATATAAGGAAATTATTTATTACCTTTTTGTTGTTTTCATGCTCAAGGTCATCTGAAGTCTAAATTAGAAAAAAAGAATAATTTATTGTCTTCTCTAAAGGGTAAGAGTCCAAATTTATTATCCATTCATATGTAAGTAATCAAGTCAACTTGTTCTCCTTATTTAAGATGGGAAAATTATTTGACATAAATCAGGGACAAAAGCAAGTCCTAGAAAGATCTGATGGCCTCACTGTCTTATACACCAGAAATGCTAATCTCTTAACACTACTGACCTCCTTTGGTGACAGTTTTCCTTTATTTAGATGCTTCCTAGTAGTAATTTAATTAGTAAGTTGGTCGTGGGGTCTGGGGAATAATCAGTGGTCACCTAGGCTATGGAAAGGACGATAAGGGCCTCCCTGGTGGCGCAGTGGGTTAAGCAGCGCACTATGCAGCAAATTGCAGCCACTGCAGCATGAGTTCGATCCCTGCTGCCGGCCAGGGAGGGGACACATATGGCGCAGCAGACCTCTCCTGCTGTGCCCGCTGCTCCCCTCAGCAGTGTACTTCCGTTGATCTGCCTGTTCTGCTCCCCGCTCTGTCTCTGGTGAATCCTCTCACCCCCCACACCTCTGGCCTGTACCCCAGTGCTTGTATGCATAAATAAATAAATCTTTAAAAACAAAAAAGAAAGGACAATAAGCACAAATCGTCACCTTTCAACAATTCCATACACACATCTGGGTGTTGAGAAAGGCTGCATGTGATAAGACCCTACAAAGGTAAGCACCTGAATCTCAGCAGACATCCAACAGTCTCAAAGTAGGTACAATCCAATATCAGCTCTTTACACATCCTAAACCCTCATTCAGTCTTCATAATGGACCAATGAAACAGGTGTTATTATATCCACTTTGTAGGGAAAGAGACTAAGGCACAGATACGTTAAGTAACTTACCCATGGTTACACAGTTAGGAAATGAACCTGATGTTTGAGACGTCAAAACGATATACAAACACCCAGGTGGCGCCAGCCCCACCTGAGTATCTCACAGGCTCAAACAGGCAATTCCACGGAAATTGCTGAATTTTTTCTCATCTAGTCTTCCTCACTGCCTAGACAGTTCTTGAAACATGAACCCTAAGGAATCATTTCTCATCCTCACGTCCTCTACTCCATCAGTAAATTGCACCACTTTTGCTTCCTGAATATAACTGTATTATTATCATTACAAAAGGGCAGGTTTAGTAAAAAAAGGAAACAGAAAAACAGACGCCTGCATGGACACAGGTGGGCAGAGAGCTGCTCCTTATCAGTGTGTCTTAAATCCACCGCATCCTGTTTCTACCATCGATCTACTCCTCGGGTCTGGTGTGGGGCAGCAGCCTATCGCAGCTCTTCTTTCTGGACCTACTCTTGTGTCTTTCTGAACTAGTCCCCGTATGGTAACTACAGTGATTTTTAAAAACCCAGACTACATTGCTTCCTTTTTTAAAGTGTTTCAATTCACTTAAATTAACATTTGAAATTTTTACAGTGACCTTGAAAGCCCTGCATCATCTAATTCCCCGCTTCCTAGCCAATCTCACCTCGTTTCACTTCCCCTCATTCCATGTCCTTATCATACTACCTTCGCAGTCACTGCCCGGCTCCCTCCGCAGGGAGTTATCCCTCCATTTCTGTGCATGGTCAGCTCCTCTTGACCTTACGGTTCTCGTTTCCTTTTCCCTCCACCACCCCATTCTCTATTTTAGTTTTCCTTTTTCCTTTCATAAGAGCACTTATCACAAATTGTAATTATATAATTATTTCATTATGGTCAGTCTCCTACTCACCCACGCACTCCCACTGGACTGAAGGCTCCATGAGCGCAGCAAGCATGGGTGTCTTGAACCTTTGGGTTACGATGACCTAGACTGTGCCTGGCATTTAGTATGTGCACAGTAACTATTTTTATTGACCAAATGCTTTGATGAACGGAAACATTTTTATGCTTACTCTAAGTTAGAAGAAAGAATATCTGACTTAGGATGATTGAATTTCTCATAGTTTTCAACAGGCTAAGCTTTGCTGCTGCTGCTGCTACTGCTGTGTCTCCACTAATATAGTAAAGCAATAAATGACAGCATTTCAAGGACACTGGGAAACTAACGTGTGGCCATGATGAACGACTCATTTAAACGTCCTGTCTGACTTGATATTGTGCCTGTCTCAGATATGGACCCTGGTCGCCCAATTTAGAAGGGAAATAACCGGCAATTTTATTCTCTTGCAGCATCACATTTCTAAAATTTTGTAATAGCTGCTACCCCTGGAGAGTTATGAAAGGAAAGGGACAGCAAGACACTGGCCTTCTTGACACTATTTGCCACGGCTTCCTTGTGACCCAAGTCGTCAGCTGAAAGTTCATTTCCAAACTTGTATTCGGGGTGAGCTTCTTCCTCTTGGTCAGCTGTTGAAAGACAAAAAGGAAATCCATGAAACCAATTTATTTATTTTTATTTGTTTTAAAGATTTATTTATTTATGCACACAAGAGCTGGGGTACAGGCCAGAGTCACAGGAGGTGAGAGGATTCACCAGAGACAGAGCGGGGAGCAGAACAGGCAGACTGACCGAAACACACTGCCGAGGGGAGCAACCGGCACAGCAGGAGAGGTCTGCTGTGCTATGTGGGTCCCCTCCCTGGCCGGAGGCAGGGATCGAACTCATGCTGCAGTGGCTGTGGTTTGCTTCATAGTGCATTGCTTAACCCACTGCACCACCAGGGAGGCCCTCTATGAAACCAATTTATACCAAGTAAGAAGACTTTATAATCTTGGGTGGGTATAATATACACAATTTTTGAGAAGGAAAATAGAAACACAAGTGCAATTTTTTTCTTTTTCCTTTTTTTTTTTTTTTAACAAATAACTCTCACTAACCTCTTACCTACTGAAGGCCATGGAGCATATCATGTGATTGCTTATTTCCTCTGCATCCAGCATGGTTTTTGACATGCTTGATGCCTAATACAATTTTCCCAAGTGAATAATTATTTGGATCCTAGCATAGTAACCCTAAAAATGAAAGTCTCAAATATTTTAGGAATGAGTCATAAGGTATTTTGATCTCCCATGAGACCTAAAGAAAATAAAAAAATACATTTGATCATTTTGAAAAAGATACTAAAATGTGTACTTGAATTTGGGGGCATAACGACTTGTGGCCTAGAGTAGTGTGATATAAAAAAGAAAGATCTTGGACGAATGGCAAGCTCCTGTGAGCCATTTGTCAACCTGGCTCAGGTATACAAGATTCTGACATCCCCCCTCGGGCTCAGGCTAGGAGTGGAACTGGAAGCGCATGCTCACTACGCTGGTTCCCAGGCACAGAGTCAGGTCAGAGAGGGAGGCTCAGAAGCCCTCTATCAACTGGTCCAAGAAAGTGATAATAACTGTTGGTGGACCCACCCAAGGCTGTCCATAGAAAAATGATGCCCCGCTGAAAATGAGCACATGATGAGATCTGATTTCCCATGATTCCCATTTGGCAGGAACTCCAACATAAGGAATCTGCCTAAAGATTAGTCAACATCAAGACAAACCTATAGGGATCAGACAAGCCAAAACAAATCAACATTCTCACAATGTAAAGGAAGACACTTCATGTAAAAAACAAAAAACCCCAAAATAATGAAATGGTATCTGAGTATATACTTAAATTTCTACTCACAAAGGAGATGAATAGATCCATAATGATTAAAAATATTTTAAAAATTGTTTAAAATGTGCAAAGGAGAACACATGAACTGAAGTAAATGAAAAACTATTTCACTGATTCTAAGATGCAGTTTTTCCCACATTTTAATACTTCCTATGTTGTGATGTGTCTTTCAATCAACGACATTTTACAATTTATTAGAAGCTCTTTTCTTTCTTAGTCATGATAAAATCATGGTGTCATTCAACTGCTGATATCTGGGATTCAAGATTTCTTGAAGGGCTGCTTTCTACAAGATGCACTTAGTCCATTATGGGGAGAAGGTGAGATAAGAGAAACAGACACCCTCTTCTTTTGAAATGATGTCCTGATAAAGGGATGTTCTGAAGCAGATGATTAAAAAAAAAATAAGTCATATAGGTTTCGGCCAGGAAAAAAAAGATGAGGAGCTAGAATGATTCTTGAAATAATATGATCCAGGGTCCTCAATTTGTAGATGAGGAGACAGATTCAGAGATATGATTAACAAATCTGTGCTCATCGAGTCAGACGTGAACCTAGATTTTCCCAGAACTTGAGCATAAAAGTCTTAACATATCACTGGGTTTTCAGCAACGACAGTCTATAACCAAAAGTTTGAAACTTCCTGCCATCACTATTAAATTTCAGTTTCTTATATTTCTTGTCTATGATCTCCAGCTCGATGTAAATTACTTAAAGTCAAGGGACGTGTCTCATTCAGACACAGACATATAATAAAAAACTCTTGAAAGAGTTTTCTGGGTGAATGCAACCATTTTTTGAGTGTGCAAATATGCACAGAGATACCCAACTCCACATACAATTTTGCTATTTCCCATTGCTCCTTCCTTTGAATCTAAATATTGTCTAATGCCTGGGTACACACTTTCTGATTGAGAGGCTTTTCTATTACATATAGACTGCAGGCTGTCTTGAACTAAGCTTGGTCTCTGTGTGCCTGTTGTGTTGAAGTGTTTAAATTAGAGACGCTAGTCATTCACATGTAATAGGATCTTACTGTGATGCCAGGAAAATTACAGCCAACTGTTTGACCAGAACTAAATCCAAGTATTACTGAGGAAACCTAAGAGCCACATACAGATCTATCTGGTATAGTAGAAACCTCTAAGCCCTTGAGATTCACGTAGATGTTTCCCTCCTCTTAGCTACATTCCTATTTATTTGTTGCTCCTACATGATGATTTCTTCTATAATTTAATTAAAAACTTGAGTATATTTTGGAATAACATAGAACCACTAGAGGCAATGTTTCTTTGCCTGTAGGCATAATTAACATACACATAGAAGATGGGAAAGTACTCTTAAGGGTGATAAGTGAACTCCTACTGGACTTCATTTTAGACTAATGAGTGTTCAGAAATTTCAAATTTTGACTTTCATCAGTCTTTCTCCTTTAAAAAAATAATTTGATAGCCATTTAGCATATTTGTTTTCTCTTCATATTCCTGTATAGTAGTAGAGACACATTTGCCTTTTTATTATTTTAAAAAGCAATTTTGTAATGTGCAAATAATAATTAAAAAAAGCCCAACTCACCACTTTCTATTTCCTCCTCATTGTCATCCTCCAAGATGTTAGCTGGAGCTGCAGATTCTCCAGCTTCCATCATACTTTTCAAAGCTTCCAGCTGCTCTGTTATGAAAAGCCAACAAAGAAGATACGGTGATAGCTGTTAGATCACTTGTAAGCCTGGACTTTAAGATCAATACTGAAGAGGAAAGAAAAGGGAAAGGAAATGTATTGTCTGGGCTCCTATGGGCTCTGTCCCTGAGGCTCTGAGGTGGCCAGGGTCTCCTCACCAGTCCAGATTGTCAGGCTTCTTAGGGAGCATCACACACACAAGAGGAAAGGCTCCTGGAACACAGGTGAACTGGCCAAAATTACGGGCACAGGTTTAAGAGGGGAAGCTCAGTCACTGTAAAGGATTTATGTCTTGATAACAAAAGTCTAAAGTAGAGAATAAGGCATAGATCGATATTTGGAAACAATTACAATAAATTGACAGAAATGACATAAAAGAGGCATAGAAACTGGAGACTGACAAAACCTCAGGCAACTGATAGAACCCAGGATACAGTCATAAAATACGAAAAACTCTCCAGGGAAGGTAAGACAAATGAACTAATGTTAAGTGTGGGGAATTATACAGGGGCAAATCATAAATAATGATATATGAAGGAACTGGTTATTCAAGACATATAAAATAAAATATCACTTTTCTTCTATTAGTTGGGCATACATTGATGATTGCCAAATAGCCAGTGTTAGAGAAATCTTGGCAACAGGTACTCTCATGAGAATATAAGTTGGTACAACTTTTCTGACGCTGTAGCAAGACACATCACATTACATAATGAATTTGCTTTGCCAATTGACTAACTGCACCAACTGATTCTAAAAGGAAGGTTGCACAAATACACAAAGTGAATATATAGGCATGCTTATTATTTTTGTTTTAATAGTAATGAAAATCCATTAATTTTGGGACTCATCAACTTATACTATATTCCACACATAAATTCTGTGTAGTATTTCATATGTAGAATTAAATTTAGTGTGTAGAGTTATAGCCCCCTGGATGCAAGTATACTTAATTTGTAGAACTTTTTAAAATGAAAAAAAAATCAGTATACATAATATGATTTCCAGTTAAGAAATGTGTGTATATGTGTAAAACACATATATGTGTACACGTCTATAGTACATGTATAAATGTGCAAAATATACAACTTAGTGATACTTTATCATTTTCTTATTGTTCTTAGCTTTATCTTTTGTAATAAACTTTAATAAAATTAAAAAAATGAATTTATAGTATCTAGGGAAAAACATAGTGCAATTATACCAATACTTGATTCTACTGATGTATTGTACTAAGAGGTTTAGAAAATAAAATATTTTTTAAAAAATTTCCTGTCCTGGGGGAATACAGAGGTAGATGTGTATATGGAAGGATTTCTCTTTTGTTCTTCCTACACACACACACACACACACACACACACACACACACACTCACTCATTTATATTCATTTACCTAAGATCCCTAGAACTATGTTATCACACTGGCAAAATACTAAGGGGAACTTTTAAAGAAAACTTTAGAGTGTAAAATGATAAAATAACAGTGACATATATTGATAATTCATAAAGTACATTTTTTTACTTTCTCATTTTTCCTTGGGGCCCAAGGAAAAATTCTGATTCTGATATATATATATATATATATATATGTGAATAAGCTTCCGCAGAGCAGCTAACAGTTGATGTGGAAATGTAGCAACTTTGCTCTCAAAAGTATTTGCCACATCACCACTATAGCCCACTTTCCCCTGTCAAATTAGCAGTTTTAAAATGCATTTCATTCTAGATAGCTCCATTGTCGAAACACACAATGTATGTAATCTTCCATCACAGAGGTAGGTATTTGACGTACTTTTTTCAACTTCGGGTTTCAGCCGTTTATTTTTGATGAGTATTTTTCTTTTGAGGTCATTAGGGGATGGCAAGGGTCTGCCTGGTTCGAGCTAGAGATAAACAGAAAAGGCTGAATTAATAAGGTTGTGCTTCTCTGTTCTCACCCCAGGTGCAGAATGAGTAAGGAGGTCTGAGTGTTATACAAGCCAACATCCACTAGATGGCAGTCAGCACAGTTTTATATTTTCATTCTTCAAGCCAAATTATCCCAGGACAACCACCTTGGCCTTAGATTAATGCCACAACTTGACATCTAGTCTCGCAAGGTCTGTAGAGAGGCTCCAACTAGGGGTGCTGTCAGGGGAGGGGCTTCTGCTCAACCTCAGACCCCAGACCTTTCCCCCTTTCAGGATAAGTACAAGGACTCGCCATGACAGCCTAGTTCGCATTGGCAGAGTATGACAGCCAAGGTCAGAGCGGCCCGAGCAACTGCCAGGCAGAAGCTGAGAGGCTTCCCTGAGCCCCCCAAAGTTAGGCTGTCCAGTGAGTGTATCTACTCACTGTAGATACACTGATCCCACCTCAACATTTGGGACTGTGGTTTGCGGGTTCAAAAGGAAACGGGGAATGTGGTGATCCTAATTACTGAAATTTGATCTTTACTGGGGTTGCATTTGCTTAGATTTATGCCTGGAAACAAGGTATTCCTTCCTTTTATTACCTCTGATCCATAGAACTGTGTTCTATCCATTCATACATTCCCTATTCCCCTACCTACTCATCTCTAGATAGATCTTCCTACTGGTCTAATACTGACCTATCCACCTTGCCACACACCCATTTCTGTTTCTTTTTTTAAAGATTTATTTATTATGCATAAAAGCACTGGGGTACAGGCCAGAGGTGCATGGGGTGAGAGGATTCATCAAAGACAGAGTGGGGAGCAGAACAGGCAGACTGACTGATATACACTGCTGAGGGGAGCAGTGGGCCAGGCAGGAGAGGTCTGCTGCACCATTTGAGTTACCTCCCCCGCCGGTGGCAGGGATTGAACTTGTGCTGCAGTGGCTGTGGTTTGCTTCATAGTGCGTTGCTTAACCCATTGCACCACCAGGGAGGCCCCACCCCTTTATTTTTATTTTCTTTACCATGTATTACACGCAAGGCACTATGCATTTCTATGGCTGTCTTCCTTGAAAATAAGCTCTGCAGAAATTCTGCTTCCTCTGGGAAGCTTACTGTAACTGCTCTGTTCCCCAGTGATTGTTCTTGAACCTGGAAATCTCCAGTAAACAGTCCTCACATCATAGGTCTTCTTTATGTTTTTCTATTTTGGGGCTGTGACCCCCTTCAAGTCCCCAAGTCTGAAAGCTCTTTTAGTTTAGGGAGCAGTTTTTACTTATTACCTATGTTCCCTACAACACTTTCATGTGCGTGCAGACCACTGCACAAAGCATGCAGCAGATTCTCCACGAAGTGAGTCTCTTAGCCCAACCTAAAAACATAAATGGAGGGGCTAAGTAAAATAAATAAAGAAAATTTAAAATTAGAGATGTTTCTGGGCCTCTCTGGTGGCACAAGGCGTTAAGGGCCACGATGTGGGGCTTCGCAGCCACTGCAGCACAAGTTCTATCCCCGGCCAGGGAGGTGACCCACATGGCGCAGCAGACCTCTCCTGCCTTGCCCGCTGCTCCCCTCAGCAGTGTGCTTCTGTTGATCTGCCTGTTCTGCTCCCCGCTCTCTGTGGTGAATCCTCTCACCCCCCAAACCTCTGGCCTGTACCCCAGCTCTTGTGTGCATAAAAAGAAATAAAGTCGTTAAAATAAATAAATAAAACCAGAGATGTTCCTTAGTTTGGGTTTTCTTAGAATCCATCTCTGGGACAAGGATGAATGCACCAGTTTATTTGGGAGATCGCCCCGTGAAACCCCAACTCAGAAATGGGAAAGTGAAAGCTGAAGACAGGCGGCCAGTCAAGGGCATGTTGTTAGCAGATGAGTTATCACTATGCGTGACTGAAATGCAACCCTGCCGGGAATGCTGGGAACCAGTGCTAGGAGTGTTCCCTCCTGGGAAGTGATGGAGCAGTGGGGAGCGGGATGAATTCTCTGGAACTTCTGACTGTCTTTTCCATGTGGGCAGAGCAAGCGCCAGTGACCTGAGCTCACACTCAAAGAAAAGCTACAGATGCTGTCGGTGGAAAGCCAGGCCAATATGCAGGGAAACAGGAAGAAGAGGGACGGGGTGCCTGCAGCAGTGGAGAATCAGGAGGTGAGAGCAAAGGCGCAAATATCCTTCTCTCTGATGTCTTTTTCATTTCCCAGAGATGCACTTCTGAAAAAGCTGGTTGTGAAACTACCCAGTGTGTTCACAGGTAGCACAAAGCACCTTCCTTCATGTATGTCATTAGGATGTTTGCTGCTACCTCCTGTGACCAGCTTTGGGCCTATCAAGAACTGGTCTCAAGAGTGGAGAAATAGGGGCCTCCCTGGTGGCACAAGGGGTTAAGCATTGAACTATGAAGCATCCACAGCCACTGCAGCACGAGTTCAATCCCTGGCCAGGGAGGTGACCCACATGGCACAGCAGACCTCTCCTGCCTCGCCTACTGCTCCCCTCAGCAGTATATTTCATTCCATGTGCCTGTTCCGCTCCCCACTCTGTCTCTGGTGAATCCTCTCACCCCCACACCTCCAGCCTGTACCCCAGTTCTTGTATGCATAAATAAAAAAAGAGTGGGGAAATATATTTAACTTTTGAGAGTATTATATATTTTAATCCCATGAGCTGTCTTACTATTTATGATATCTTGTGAGAGTGGTCTTAATCACTTGGTTATGGCTCATTGTAAAAATGTGAACTCTTTGAAATAATTTAATAAAAAACTGTATGTAATGAGAATAACTTCATATCCCACAAAGCCTATCCAGAGGTCACATATTAAAAACTCCTGCTTTATGAAGGAATTAGCAGTTCTAAAAATGAAGTTCAATATTGCATCTATTAAACATTGCACAAGTATTTATTTTGGAGTTGGGAGTCTGAACTTTAAGTTCCTGTGGCCTTCAGGGGACTTCCCTTAGTGATGGGTTCTCAGGAGTGCTGATCCTGGGTGGACATCTGAATCACTGGGGAACTTTGAAAAAACACCATGCTCAGACTTGACCTTGGATTGATTAAATCAAAATCACTGAATGGACCCCTGGCAAAGGTACGGGTAACAGTGTACTCCGAAGTCCTAAACATGTAACTAAAGTTGAGAATGATGGCAGAGTCTAGTCTCTTGGTCAATGGGAACTTCATGAAATTTTAGAACAGAGATCTCAGAAACCATAGTTACTCCCCAATCTTCCAAATAAAATAGAAACATGTTTATTTTACATGTTCCTCTACTCATCCCTCTGAAGCGTGATGAAAGCTTTCTGTATCAACAAATTTAAATAAATATGAAGAACTTTAGCATCAGTCCTCCAGAACTACTTGAACCTTTAGAAATGAATTTCAAAACAAGTCCATTCATGTTAGAAATATGGTTGCTAAAAATACTTACTGGATGTGATTCAAGTGCTTGTTTTAACAGGAGATCCCCAAATAGATCTTCGCAATACTTGGACATCTTGTACTGTTGATATTTGCTGGAGAGAAAGAACTGGCATTTGTAAATTCAAATGACCGTTAACCGTACAAGAATAAGAGACATCAATTCCTAGACGATTAAAAACTCCCATTTGGTGATTAGAAATGCCCACTTGGAAGATCAAGATTGTCCTCTTGATGTTAATGTGAGATATACACATCACGAACTTTAACCTTAGTAGCTTTAAAAGAATGGCTCTGTCCCCAGACTGAGAGCTGATTTCACATAGATATTGTCAAACCTTCCAACTCCACTGAACTTTGAGCAAGGTGTCCTACTGGCATTTTGTTTAGAGGAAGCATCTCTAAAATATGGCGAGATTATGTGTTTTTGTTTTGTTGTGGAGGTAGGGGGAAATGGGTTCTTTTTGGGGGAGGGGGTGAAAAGAGTCCTCTCCCCCTTTTTACAGGTCACTTACTGCTTCACAAAACACCACTTCACAAAACAGACGGTTCCTATTTGGTTATTTATAAAGATGCAGAGCAGGAGAGGGGATGGGAGAAACAATGCTTAGAGACTTGGGAGTACAATGATCATTATACCTGCAGTGATTTTCAAAGGAGAGAATTACAGGATATTCAGATGTGACAAATGCAGTTTCCTTGATGGCTTGAATAACATCCTTTAAAGATAAAGAGTGTTAATAAGAGAGCAGAGCAAAAAAAGCAAAGAAAAAAAAAATTAAGGCACTTGAAACCACTCAGAAACTATTAATTTGAACTTTACAGAAAGTCAGTTCAGACCTGGAAAACCATTTACCTTGATACGGCTACAAATGAGTCCCCTGTGGTTAGTCAGGTGCAGTTAATGGCTAATGGCATTTTTTCCTCCCAGAGCTATCTTTTCTCTAAAATAATGATGTTGCTAACTAGTAAGACATTTACCTACATGGCATGTCAGTTCTGGGCTCAGTAATCTGTCAGGATGGGTCTGGAGTTCACCTTATCTAAAAGGAGATGAGATTTTGGCACGGAGATTTTTATAGCAGATTACTGTACTCCCCCCTCAAGGGGAAACTTGCTGGCAATAACCTAAGGGCTATGGGGAGGTTTTATTTTCTCTTTCCTCTGTGCTTGCGAATCAGTTTTGGGCTACATTTCATCAAATCAATGAAGATTCCTGTGAACTGATGTAACATTTACAATACTCCTGGTTTTGTATTAGCTTAATATTGGGTTGTCAGAAAAGTCATGATGTATTTTTTCTGTTTTTCAAGCAAAAATGAGTCATGACGTTTCCAACTTGCCAACAGAAGTGTGGGGGGTGACCAGGGAGAAGGTTATTCTTGGAACCCTTGCAATATGGGGTGACACAGGGAAGTATTCTGGAGACGCCTCTCTGAACAGAGAACTTAGTAACTTGAAATAATTTTTGAAAGAGCTGGGCGTGTTCATGATCTCTCTGAAATAGGAGAGGCTATAACAGCAGGTTAGTCATGTTCTCTGCTTAAGTCTGGGAATTATGGCTTTAGAACAATGCTTCTACAGATCGTCATATTTGGTCAAATTCTTACAGGTTTATCTTTAGCCACAAGGCAAGTACACCATTCAGTTAATTGCATTAGTCTAAGAAAGTCCATTTAAAATGATAGTACTCTGCCTTAGATAATCCTGAAGTATTAAGGATTATATTGAGACATCTTTGGTTAAAATAATAAGTAACTACTCTTGATTAAAGCTTCTTCTTAGGTGAAAATCCCTGTGACCTTGTTTGTCCACCTGAGCTAACCAACAGTTATTCCTTGAGGAAAATCTTGGTTCTGCCCTTGGGTTCTCCTTTGCTCACATTCAAGCTGAGGGGGAATAGTCTTTTCGCTAAACTTCCTTATTAGGTTCCTTAGTTCTCTAAAGAAGATGTCAAGCTTTCCTGTCAGGTTGGCTGGCTGTGCAAACTCATGCCTTCCCACTTGAATATACTTCTGGAACTTCTTAGGGAACTTGATCTTGAATTCATTGCTGCTCAAATCTCAGTACTATCTCGACTAAGAGAAATAATATGCATGAAAAGTTATGGTTATAGGGCCTAAGATCTGCATTTTTAAGGACAGCATGGTGACTTTTCACAGGGAGGAAGGATTGAGAACTGTTGCTCCAGATGTTGTAATATCATTCTAAATCATAGTAAAGCAACAGGGACTGATGTACCTGATATGGTGGTCAACTATAGAATTTTTTTTTTTTTACTTGTCTTTTGGCAGGATATCCTTGGACCATTTTGAGGAATGCTCTAAGAAACCAGCTTTCCAATTGCATGTTGAAATCACCAAAAGTGTATTACTGTGAAGCCAATTTGTAAAACTATAGACTCCCCTCAATGAGCCACCTCAGGGTAAAAACTTTTTGGTGTCCCTTCTGAAAGTAATTCTGTTTCACCAAACCAACAGCTCTTTGGTATTTTATGAATCCTGTGAATCATCATGTTTCCCTCCTTGAATTCTAAAAAGTTGGGAGCCTAATTTGTGGTATGGCTTGACAGTTTATAGGATTCTTGACAAGCATTCATAAACTCTAGTCTCACTATCTAATATTCTTACCCTTCTGAGCTCTATTTATAACCTCTTTTACATTTTCTATATTCCATTTCTCTTTATATGCCACTTTGAAGTCTTGCAGAATATTATGAAGTTATAGAACAATTCAGTGAAAGAAAATGAAGGACTGTTTTTAAAGTAAATATAACTAGGGAGATTTTGCTAGGGAAACCTCATTAGAAAGCACCATCACCACTTGAAAGCAGGAAAAGAAGCATGAAGGAGAGAACATTTTTCACTTTCTCCTCAAAAGTGGAAGAAAGGAATATGAAGGCAAAATGCTTCAGAAAATGCATAATATGCTTCCCCTTCTACAGTTCCCTATTTCTTGAATTTTCATAATTGTTTTGAAGAAGCTTTATAATTTTAAAAGTTACCTTAAAAAGGATGTCAGTGCACATTGCTTTTCCATGAGTTATGATTGGTTCTTGGTCTTCCCCTTTTCCATCCCAACAGTCAAGTTCAACACATCTAGGACAGAGTGAAATTGCAACATTGAAACGATACAACAAAATTGTCTGTATGTAAATTAAAAGAAATACATCAAAATAAATTATCATGTAGATAAGTAGGTAATGGAATTAACCAATATGGCTATTGGGTTGTTGGAAAAGTCACGACGTATTTTTTCTATGTATTATGTCATGACTTTTCTGGCAACCCACATTCTTGTGGAATATACAAGTTAAGACCATATTATAGGATAGAACTGGAAGGGATTATGCTCAGAGAAGTAAGTCAGAAGGCAAAAGAAAAATGCCAGATGGTTCCTCCCCTAGGAGGAATATAAGGGAACCAAATAAGGATCAAGGAAAGGAATAAGAACAACAATAATAATAATAACAACAATAAAGACACAAAAACCAAAAATGAAAAGACAAGAACAAATTGGGAACACTTGGTGGGGAGGGAGGAGGGGAAGGGTGGAGGGCAGACAGGAGCACGGGGGACTGAGGTGATGGTGCACTGGTGTTACAGAGATGGGGAATACATGGGGATTACAATTGATGTCAAATATATGTAAATTTAAAAAAATTATAAATAAAAAAATTTTTTAAAAAAGATCATATTATACTCTTTATCTGGTTGGTGTTATCAAAAAGGGATTATCTGAGATCAAAAGAGACTCGAGATAAAATAAACTATGTGGGTCTAGATAAAAGCCTATTTGTAGCAAAGTTGCATGACAGGACAATTTAGGGGTAGCTAGAAAAATCTGAATATGGGTCAGGTTATGATGATGTTAAAAATTAGTTTTTAATTTTATTAGATAGGATGTTATTAGGCCATAAAAGTAAACAGTCTCATTGTTTTTTGAAAATTAAATATCCAGAACCAGAAATAGTGATGTAGTTAATTTCTTTTAAAGTTTTCCATACACACAAAAAGGTGATTAAGAAAAAAAAATGCTGTTTATTGATAATCAAGAAAAATATCATAATGTATTTTTTTCACTTCCCACATTTTTGCCATATTTAAAACCATAAATACTTGCCAGTTTCTATAAAAACAAAACTATTTTCAGTAACCTTTCTTCTCAGAGAACAAATTTTAATAGAACTTTAAATATTGAGTGAAGTCAAATTTGCAAATGTCCATGGTCAATAGAAAATTCAGCATGATTACTTAAAATATGCTTTTAAAAATTCACAGTAAAAGAAATCTTTTTGAGCCATAGGAAGATGGAAGAAACTTTCTGGAATATATGTTGTCTGTCCATTCTTAAGATTAAATGACCAAACATTTGACAAAAATAGCAGTATGATTATAATAATAATTATAAAATAATAGCTAACATATGCTTATACTATACTAGGCATTGTGACATGTTACTTACATTCTCTATAATTCTCACAAGAATGTAAAAATAGTATGATTTTTTTTAAAAAGGGGATCAGAGAAGATACATGATCTGTATCTTTGAATAAATAAGCCACCAGTTAAAAGAGAATGAAAAAGTCAATAAAAAGAATAGAAAGCAGCAAGAATAAAAGAAAAAATAGAAAAAGCAATAAGGTTTTGGAATCAATGTTATTGAAATGTATGCTTCAATGTTGGATGATATCTATTAATTTCCTGCACTAAAAATTACACTTTCACATTTTCAATATCCTCTTAACACCATTTTTAAAATTTGTGTCATATATGTATGTATAATATTCATGAAAATACATGTCATTTTTACGTAATCAGACATGTACATATTCTATGTACACTCTAATGTATAGCTATAAAATCCATATTATTCTTAAATCTATGATTAAATAGAATAAATGTTCAAAAAAAAAGATTAAATGACCATCGGAATCTAAACATCCTTTTTACTATATCTAATTTCTTAGAGTAAAGTAGATTAAATCAAAGGCCATCACATACAAAAAACAGGCACTGCCTTGAGTTCCTGACCTGCAACCAGCTAGGAGAACCTGTCTGTACATTTCCACTGAAGATTTCCCGCCAAACTGCCGGCCAGTGAGATAGGTGTTATGGGAAGAACTGATGAAGTAGTGAGCCAGAGGATGGTCCATTTCTTGGTAAAGTTCTAAACGATCTAGGAAGACTGGGGCATTTTCATCTGACATCAAATATCTGCAAAATCCATCACTTGATATGAGGCCTGGGGAGAAAAGAATATTGTAGACTGTGACTCTGAGGATACACTGCTTATCTTTTACTGGTGCAGTGGAGGCGGTTTAAACAGGAAGCGTGCAGGTGTCTCCATAGTTTCTTTACTGAGAATCTTCATCTCTGAGCTCTTGAATGGAAAAGGAATTGCACGTTACAAGTAACTGAATGTCTTCCACAAGTTAGTGGTATTGGCTTTTGCATCCACCATGGCAGAAGCACACAGATCACTACGTACAGAAGTCCAGCACCAGGAGTGGTGACCAGGGGTTAAGAAGGTCTTTGTTTCTGCCTCCAAGAGCCATTCCTTATGCTCCCGGATCTCAGTTTCCTCTTTTGTCAAATGGGAGAAAATACCATGAACACCTGTTTCCCAGACTTGTTATGAATGGTAAATGAGAATATATATGGAGGTGCACTTCCAAAAATGAAATACATAACTATAAGGCATATTGTCCTTGCAGGATTAAAGCAAGATGAAAAGATAAGTAGCCTCTCTGAATTTAAACAATTACATTTTCTAATTTTATCTAAAAGGAGGGTATGAAACTGATGAGAAGAGCATGCAGTGGTCATTTGAATGTCTTCTCAATAGCCACTGTTCATTTTAGTCATAATTTTCTGACCAGTGGCAAGGTCCATACAGTAACTTCAGAAGAGGAATGAATATTTCTGCATCTTCTCCTACCCTATCCACTATCAACAGCAATAGCTTTTTGTTTTTAGTTAAGCATTCTCAAATTATGAATTGCTTTCAAGCTTACAGAGAGTATAGTAAGTAGTCATACGCCTACACCATAGTTTTGCCAGGTCTTAACATTTTGTCTTCTTTGTGTGACACTTTTTAAAGGAATAAATATTTACAGACACCATCAGAGTGCCCTGTGGACACACTCAAATCCATCTTTCTATTCCATACAGACAATAACTACTCAAGTGTTTTTGTTTAACATCCTCAAAATGGCTTTTAACTTTGTTACACTTATTCAAATAATAGGCAGTTTTGACTATTTTAACATTTTTATCAAAGTTATCCCACAATTTGCATTTGTAAGTTTCCATTTTTACTCTACTTCCTTGGGACTTACTCAGTAAATATAATTAGCTCTTGTTCATTTGTTTTTCACTGACTAATGTATAGCAGTATGCATAGTAGTGTATAGAATGCACAGTCCATCCATAAATGAATATACCACAATTTATTATCCACTCTCTATTGATAGCTAAATATAATCAAGGGTACTACAATTAAAATATGTTTTCTTGGGCATATACACATTAATTCTAAAAGCTAGTGCTTTTTAGGGCACTGGGGCAGGTGCAGTATTGAAGAAACAGACAAGCCCCACTGTCATGAAACTTTCACATAGTTGGTAAAAGAAAAAGTATATAATGTCATGAAGGAAAAAAAAGTCTGGGAATAAAGTGATGAAGAATGACCAGGACACTGTGTTTCATATGTAACTGGCAAGAGTCCTTCCAAAATGGTCATGTGCACACATGAAGAGGAGCTACATGCACATATGGGGGCCCCATCCAGGCAGAAGGGTCAGTACATGCCAAGAACTCGAGGAAGGAGTGTGCAGTGGAGGGGAAAGTAACTGGGGATGAGGGTGAAGTGGGATCTGAAGGCTATATCAGCTGGACTTTAGTCTTTGGATTTTAGTCTGAGTGTGCTGGGAAACCTTTGGAAGATTTTGAAGAATGGAATGACATACTTAGACCTGGCTTTGAAAAGTTTATTTACTCTGGCCAGTGTGTGGCATATAAATTGGAGAGTGTGAATAGAAAGGAGGAGATGAATTAGAAGTTAACTTATTGTCCAGGGAGAGGTCTTGCAGGTTTTGCAGATAGGTCAGAGCAGATGTGAAATAACAAAAGTCGAGGATGAGTCCAAGAGTTTTGGCTTGAAAGCCGGAAGAATGGTACCATTGTCTAGGCTGGAAAAGGAACAGGCTTGTGGGCAAGGAGAATCAAAATAAGTTTATGTAGACTGGAGATGCCCATTGAACACCCAATGGAGAGTTGCAGTCTGGATCTGTGGTTTAGGTCAGCAGTTAGGAGTGGAGAGGTTAATTTGAAATTTCTTATGTGTAGAAGAAACCTAACATCATTGACATTACATTATATTCATTTGTGAATGAGCACATTTAAGGAGAGACTATAGATGGAACAGAGATCTGATAACTGAACTTGGATTGCTGACATACAGAATTGGGAAGTATTAGGGAGTTTTCTAGGATACATGCCCAGAAGTTGAAAGGCTGGGCTGTAGGAGAGGTCTATTTCCACTTAACCACTGCCAAAATGCCCATCAGGGTGGGTGGTTGTACCTATTTATGTTCCAAACCTAAGTTTGTAAGAATACCTTTTGCACCACGTTCTTACTCAAACTTCATGATGGACTTTAAAATTTCTGCCATCTGTGAAATATTTAAGCCATCCTTTTTAGATGTGTCAATTATAATTTTATAGACTTTTAAGACCTGCAAGGACTTTAGAAATAATGAAAGACACAGCTTGTCATAGCACTTATCACATTGCCAAGAAACTGCTAGGTCCTATGTCTTTCTCCTTCAACAGATCCTAACGACCTTGCTTAGTTCTGAATTCACAGCATCTAGCACAATGCTTGGCACAGCTTTCTACAAACTTAAGGAGAGGAATACTAGTTGAATGACTGCATTCTGCATCACCTCAGTAGCAGAGAGAGTAAAGCCCAGACATAGTTTCTCTCTCAAAGTCACATGGTAATAGAGAATCAAATCTTCCAGCACTGCAAAGTGCAAAATTTTCTAGCAAGTGACTCCCCCCTTTGCTTAACTCACATGCAATGTGGAATACATTATAATATTCAGAATATTGATAGGGTGGTCAGTAAGGAAGCATTCTTGTGGAAATTAGGTATGTGCAGCCTTAGCAGATACATATGCCCACAGCTACAAGAAAACTATTGTGTTTGAAAAATATCCGGGGGTGACATCATGTTATGTGGTGAACCAAGTTATGTGGATAAACAGCTTCCATGTGGGTTCACAGAATGTATACATCTTTTAGCAGTATTTACTGGCTTCCAACACAAAGAAAAAAAGAACTCCCATTTGAAAGAGGAGAAAATTGAGACCATGATCCTCAAGAGCGTAGAGATAGGCAGGTCTCTTTTCCCTCAGGCTCTGGCTTAGGTACCTCCGAGCACTCTCTCCAATTATGTTAGCACCATCCCATCCTTCTCAGCCAATGCAAGTGGTTTTCCACTGCCACGGGGACTGATCTTAAGTTTCTTCTTCAAGCCTTTCCTTTGTCAAAAATAGAAAAGGAAATTTGTTGTTTCCAAACTTCATTGAAATGGGGAATGGTCCAGAATCCCTAACAATTTGTTTAATTGATTCCTGACATTCATATCAATTGCATTTATCTTCCACACCAGAGGTCAAATGATGGGTGAGAAAGTTCAACAACTCATGTGTTAAATTTATTTGGCTTGGCAAAAGAAAAGTGAGAAAAGAAGTTAAATTTTTTTTATAAGAAATGGAAGTCTTCTCCAAGATTAAAAAGAGAGATTGTATTTGGCATTTTTTTAACATTTTAAACATTTGCAACACTAAAGCTTTAATACAAGAAAGTACATGGGGAAAGCATCACTATTTAGTATTATAGTAAATCTATTTACATGAGGCTTCAGATAACACAGAGAGATTCTAATGTAAGTTAAAATTTACCCTTAGAACAGAAAAAAAAAAATCATTCAGTCCTCAATTCATGGCTTATGGAGCTCAAAAGCATTTAAAGATAACTTTAAAAATCTAAAGAAAGAGACATCCATTTTTTGTTCACTTTTATTACCTTTTTTCTTCAAATCTTCATCAGGCTCGTACATCTCAATGATCTGCATTGCCCTTTTAGCATCATAAAATGGGAATAAAATTTCATTCAGTCGAGGGTCTCGTTGATGCTATGATGAGAAAACAGCTCCATTTAAGTTCACATTTCTTGCCCTCGTGGTATTTACATTATTAAAGGACAGATTTTTAAAAACAGGATATATCTAGGCAATCATGTTTATAGTTACAAAGATAGGATTTCACTATCTTCCTGTCTTTTTCCCTAAAATAGCCTTCAAAAAAGTCCAAATTTAGAAGTACTTTGTTGGTTTCTTTCATTGAACTAAAGAGGGAGAATACATAACATACTTTTTTCCTTCAAAAGTTAAAGGATTTCTAAGATGGTGTATGTGTCAACTGTATTGTCTTCTAAGTTCTCCAACTGCAGGGGAGGGATTTGGCAGAAAGGTCTATAAAAAGTGAGGTCAAAATTTTTTTTAAAAAAGGAAAAACAAATCAACACAGAACCAAAAATAGGTCGAATAGATAATATGGTAATCTAAGTGCCAAAGCAAAAACAACTGTGTTGTACCCCAAAAAGTTCTAATGTCAACAGGGAACTATTATTTTATTTTTATTATATCTCTCTATATCAATGCAATATTTACTGGGCAAGCTACTAACTTCATTTTCTGGAATAAATATTAAAATGGACTAATTAAAACAATGATGACAATTAGTCAGCATCAGGACATTTACCAGTTGTGAGCAATATGAAAATTTGTATTTAAATATAGACTACAAAGTTTTTCTATATGAAATCTAACTTGGTTTGCTCTAAGCAAGTTCTCTGGGCAGAAAGTACATCAATTAAGGCACTTAGGAGGATGGTGATGTCATTCTTTTCACATCAGCACCTACATGCTCCTGGTAATATATAAGGCATTAAGAATATACCCTGAGTTCACAGCAATGATGAGAAAAAGTTGAACTGACTTAGCTATAAGCTTGTGTGTGTATGTGTGTATGTATGTACATATATGTATGTATTATGTGTATGTCTGTATCTGGAGACACAGGGTCCACTGAACTTCATTGTTCATTGTGGATTACAGGACCACAACCTGCCCCTGGTCATCCATGAAATAAATAAGTAACACAAGCTTCAATTGAATAATGGCAGGTAGGCACATGTGAGCAAAACTTGGTCAACAGGTAGAATCTTGGCAACAACTCTTTACCCAAATATATGCACAGACTTTGAAAGACACTATTGAAAAGGCATTTAAGAAACAACTGTTAAAAGTTCATATGGATTTCCCTTCCCCATATGCTTTGAAATGATCATTGGAAAAGTGGGCTATACAGAAAGAATACCTTTGGCCAACAGAATTTCACTTGACATAATTCCCTAAAGCCTTTGTGGCCTAGTCTGTTCTGGTCCTTAACCCCTTCCCATGCAGTTACGAGCATTTACCAATAAGAAATTAATATCCTTTAATTAATGTATCCCAATGAAGCATGCTTCTGTTGTAATCTAAGAAAATTAAGGCTCACAACAGCTTACATCCATGCATGTGGCAGAGCAAAAACTGTTATGTTAGTAACAGGCCTGAGACCATAAAGAACAAAGTTGTGAAGTATGCAGTAAAGGAGGAATAGTGAGGTGGATCATGGAATACCAGGCAAGGAAGGGCATGCCATATTTGTTTAGGGATGGATGGGTGCCATGCAACTGTAGAATCCTCAACTCAAGGGAATGACAAGCACCACTTCTCGGGTAAGAACGCATTGTTTAAAAACAAACAAGCAAACAAACAAAAACTTTGTAGGCATACTCCTTCTCCCATCTCTGTCAGTAATATCACAGAGAAGGTAGCTGTGGGAGGCAAAGACCCTCTTTGGGGGCCTCCATGCTGGCTATCAAGCTGTCAACAGCCAATGAGGCTTGAATTTGATCCCTGGCCAGGGAGCTGACTCACATGGCACAGCAAACTTCTCCTATCTCATCCACTGCTCCCTTTAGCAGTGTATTTCAGTAGATCCGCCTGTTTTGCTCCCCACTGCCTCTGGTGAACCCTCTGGTTCCTGGCCTACACCCCTGTTCTTGTATGCATAAATAAATAAAACAAGTCTAAAAAAAACCCCACTTTAGACCCCATTGCAGTTATGTTTATGGTTGATCACTGGATTTCTTTTCCTTCTTGAAATGAAGTCTTTTGACTTAAAGATTTGCTCACTGGTAAGTATTCTGGACTCATGGAAATGACAGGGCAAATCCATATGAATTAAAGAGAGAGAGATTAGAGATTCAGCTAAGGAGAAGCAGTAAAGTTAGGGTTAGGAGGAGAGGAAATCGACATTGATGTGCTTCTTCTATACATTTCTGTGACTACTGCAATCCAGTGATACTTGTAGCGTGAAGTCTGTGCACAGCGCAGTGGCATCTCCCTCACTTAGGAGCTTGTTAGAAATGCAGATTCTCAGGCCTGCCCCACACCTACCAGATCTGATTCTCTGGGGTGAAACCCATGACTCTGGTTAAATAAATCTTATAGGTGATTCTCTAAGTAATGCATTCCAGTTTAAGAAGCACTGCTCTAACATGGAATTGTGTATTTTAACATGCTCATTTTTTTTTTCTTAAAGTACCCACGTTCTCAGTCACAGAAATGCTAAATATTTGAGATATCCTCCTAACTAAATTCCATTAAAATGTAGTCCTTGGGTATGATATTCACTAGTCCATCTTGACTATCAGAAGCAACTGTCAGGTAAAATGAGTCCCAAGATGGATGGATCACAATCTGCTATTCTACATTTTCAGAAAATAAGTATTATGAGCAGACTATAAGAAATTGCATTTGCCTTTGCATCTGCTCAACTTGATGAAATCATCTTTGGTTCTCCTTTGAATTTTCACATTTCAAAAAGGAAGCACAGGGCAATTTGGCTAAGCCAAAGGAAAGGAAACAAATACAAGGTTTGTGGTAGACACTTATTTTTGTATGAAAATACAATGAGTAGAAAGCTCATTTCCAGGTAATCTGAGTAATAAGGTTGTGTAAGAGTTCCAGGGGGACAGAAGCACAGCACAGCGGGGAAAATGCTTCCCAACGCTGAGGGACTCACCGGTGTTTAGTTGAGATTCGGGGAAGTGATGTATCCAGGACATTCGCCCCATGCTGTCCAAAGCTTTGTAAAATGAGATTCTAAATAGCTTCCGAAAATAGGTCACAGAACTGGCCCAAGTAAATGAGGAAATAATGGACCTGACTCCATTTTTATGTCCTTTTCTTACTGAGAAAAGCATCAACCCAAGCAGCATTGGGAGGGACAGATATGGACACACATACTATTCAAGAGAGATGTAAATAATAGTCTGTCAGAGTAGGTTTATGAATAAGACTAAATGCATCCTTCTGTCTTTTCCCCTATGCAGTAAAGGATAAAGATACTGTAAATGGGAAGAAATCTCAACTGTAAAATAAAACAATTTTTAAAAATTAGGTTTAGCCTTAGTATGAACACATGATATAAGTGAGGCAGGGTTAAGATTACCAGCAACAGGAAAATAAAACTAGTTCTGAATTATTGTCGCCACCGAAGACCTAAACTCAAGTTTGCCCTTTCACAATATAAATAATGTTTCCCTCAATCCGCTGAACTGGAATTAGACTCAGTTGTGGCACAGTTTTAGATCTCAGTGGCAGAATTCTGAGACTAAATTCATTATGGAGTATAATGAGATATATGTTGCTCTTACAATCTTTCCCTCACTTTAAGTATCCTGAAGAGAGACCCAAGGAACCTGCTAGAAGAGTGCTTCACAAACATTAAAATGCAGACCAACCACCTTGGGAGCTTGTCAAATGTAGAAGCCAACTCAGTAGATCTGGGGGGAATTTAAGGTTCTGGATTTCTGTCAAGCTCCCAGGGATGCCAGTGCTTTTGGCTCAAATGACACTTCTGGAGGAATGAACAAGGGGATACTGAGAGCAGAAAAGGAGCAGGTCTAAAGCTACTAGTGAAAACTTAGTAAGTGGTTAGAGTGGGAGGCATAGATAGGGAGGGGCTGGTACAACTCTCTACAGAAGAACCAATGCAGTAAATGGCTGATACTGTCTCATTTCCTCCCGGCTTCCTAGAGATACACATTAGTATACAGTAAGAACAAATTTTATATAAAGAGTAAAGGGGTTTACAGACTGGAAGTTGGTGGCAGGCAGCATGGCTTTTGCTAATGTACATGAAGTTTTTTCCTTGTTAGTTATCCAACTGGTTAATAGTGATATACCTGTGTCTATTGATTTCTGTGGTTGTTGATCACTTCTCTTTATTCACAATTTTTCAGTTAACAATTTCAATGATCAGAGAAATAATTACTTGAAAATAGTGAGAGCAGGACCTTGCCCTTCCCTATTCATTAAGCTCCTTTATTATTTCTTGTCCTATTACATGATTCAGAGCTTTTAGTACAATGTGAATTCTGTCCTGTTGAGATAATGTGACTGAAGCATTTTTAAGATGTTTAGATCTAAGCTTTTGGAATCACAGGCCCAAATATTAGAAAGCATGTTCTCTTCTTAAGTGAACTTTTCATTCCTTATGTAAAGAGTATTTTTATTTTGGAGAGATGAGTGGGCAATGGTAGAACTCAAAAGAGAGGGAGCAAGGTGCTGGTAGAACATTCTAGAAATTTGACAAAGTTTCTTCAGGTGACAGTCTGATTTCTATCTTGTCCTTCCAACTGAGTTCACTAGGAAAGGATAGAAAATGAAGAGGTTCAGAGCAGAACTGACTAAAAATAAAGGCTGCACACTTCCCTGGACACTCCTATATTCTCCTTGGCCTAAAGAACTCTAGAATCATACTGATCTCATCATCCTGCCCCAAATCAAAGGTGCTCCTGTGGTGGAGACTGAACCAAGAATAACCACATGGTCACTGTACTGCATTCCTCAGGCCACAATGATGGGTGGTCTAATGCGTAACTGAATATTTCTGTTCCGTCTATGGATGTGGAGAATCTCAGTGCCTGATTAATGCCTGTGGGTCATTTTAATTGACAACATAGACTAATTACTTCAGAAATGTCATCAATAGTCCTGTGACTGACTGACTACCCCTAGACTTCCCCTCAGACCTGAGAATGATGAAAACTCTCCCCATTCCTGCACGTTCCCATATTCCCTTCTTTTCTGTCATCTTCCTTCACTTTGCATCCTGGGAGGCAGCCTTTTCCTCAACACTGACTCCTGCTTTTCTCTTGATGTAGAACCACCTGTAGGTAAAACACTTCTTTTGTGGAAACAATCTTGTGATTAAGAGTCCTATTTTCTGAGCACCAGTGATACAACTGGTTAGACGGGTAACACTTCCTTATTGTCAATGAAAAGTCAAATAGAGAGAAACATTAAAAAGATGAAGTGCTACTAGCCACTATAATAGTGACTAGCTGACAAGTGTTTTAAGAAAGAATGTGAATAGTAGAGCAAGAAAGCAAGGGTGATCCTATTTTTTAAATATTAACTGTTATGTCTTGGATTTAAAAGAATTGTAAGAGTGTTACTGGGTAGACCTATAAAAACAAGTCTTTAAGGGAAAGGCAGGGGATAAGAGCATGTGGTAGTGTCATCTAATCTCAGGACTTCAGAATCGTTCCTTTTTTTAAACAGTGAAATGGCTATTAGAGCCTGAAATGTTTGATAGATGGCTGGTGACAGCCTCCTCCCAGAGCATACAAGAATCTGTTTTATTTTTTTTTGGGAAGTGGCAATTGATGATGTGGTGGATTTTCTCGCCTCCACTCAAGTGTTTTTCCTTTTTAGTAGAGAGCAAGATTCCTGCCCACCTCAACAAAACTTAAGATAGTAGGTGACCCAAAGTGCAGGATGAAGCTGAGGGAAATAAAACAATATATATTTTAAAAAGAGTAGAAGAGGGAGAAGAAATTAAGGAAACGAAGCAAACCAATTTATTTTCTGAGCAATTAGTGGCACAAGAATGTGAATAATATCTGGGTAAAGACTGAACATAGTATTTGCATGACTAAACACTACTGAGTGGAAACACTTTAAATATTTTGAAGTAAAATAAATATTGTAATGTGTTGAAGGGATTATTTGTGCTGATGTATGGAATGCCTTCTCTTTTCTCCATCAGTGCTGTTGAGCTCCTTACTATAGCTTCTAATGTACAACCTTACAAATCGGGAGCCATTGAGCCCTGACAAGGGAAGAAGAGAGAAGCCCTTTGGCACTGATGTGATTTGTTTTTACAAAGTAGCAAATCAAAGTATGCCTGTTGTTATTTCTTAAGGCAATTCGGAAAAGTCTGGCATTTTATACTCATATGGCATAGTGGTTAATATTGTCTTAAAAGATAAGTATATTGTCCATTCCTCCCTTAAGCTCTCCTTGTTATTAATGTATTAGAAAAAAATGTGAATTTCCCTTTTTTGGATTAACAATAGCTGTAATGGGTTTCACTGAAGAGAAAATACTTTTTGTGTATGTGTAAAGAAAAAAAAGAACTTATTTTAGCTGTGATACAAGTTGGAATCTTTCTGTGTTCTCAAATATTTTTCTCTAGTGCTCAAACAAAATTTTTCAACCAGTTTTGGCTGTTAAGTGAAACACTTTCTAAAATTAGCTCTGAACATATTATAAAAAATAAAAAGCAAAAATGTAACCTGCAATCCAATATAGGTACTAAATTTTCACTCTAGTGTTGTGCTGTTGTCAAAATATTTTGTTTGAACCTACATATCTTTTTTACATGCAATCCATTGAGACAAAAAAAAAGTTTTCTAGTCCATGCAAAGGTATGAGAAAAAGTTAGCAATGGAGAATCCAACAGTAGTGTGGTAAACTCAATCCATTCTCTTTCTACTTAATGACATCAATAGAAAAAAAAATGTACCTTAAATATCATCTTGCAAAAACACAGACATATTTCTTTAAATGAATATCTTATAAAATACACACACACACACACACAACCAGAGCTACACATCACAGCAAGAAACCAACAAAAAAAAAGCAGTGTGCAAAGCCAACACACAGGAAGCGTATGAACACACAGGGCAGCAGCTGATTTTTGCACCTGGTAAAGGCATCATGGAAAGATCAGCAGGTCAGAAGCAAAGCAAATAAGGGTATATGAAGCGGACATGCAATGAAGACACCGGAGAGGCAAGCCACTGCACACAGACTTTATGGAGTTAATGTATGAAAAAGCTTACTTCATTTAGAAAGCTCACTAATTGGTCTACCGTTAAATAATCAGTTTTGTCTCCATTGCTGAAAAGAAATTTATTAGAAAAAGTAAGTTTTTGTATATGATGCTACAGTAGGTACGATTTACATGTTGACATTTGTTGATGTTAATTCGAAACTTATTTTATAACCCTGAAGTAGTGGTGCACTCTTAAAATGACCAGAAACTGTAAGAAAAAAAAACAAACCAACAACAAAAGAAAGAAAACATTCTAGCTCACAGTAAATATCTGCAATTCTTCTTTAGCATTATCAAAAAAAAAGTTATTTAAAAACAACATGTAAGTCATCCATTTGGAATCATTGGAATGAATGAACTTTTCCACAACATAATAACATTCCAAATCGAATCTAGTTAGTTCACATAATGGGTTAATACCTAAAGGAGCAGGTTAAAATCGTAGGTAGTTAGTAAAGCCAATGCAGGGGGAGGGGGCAGGGGTTCCAGGTGCTGCAATTAACTTCGTAAAAGTTTCTCAAAGAATCAGAGTGAACTTTTACACTGATAAACTAAGGGGTGAAAATGTAACCCTGACTAAATATCCCTAGACGTTATCAACATTGCTAGCAAATCTTATATCAAAGTGTTTTAAAAATCTAAAAGAATCACATTGCTAAGACACTTGCTCATAAATAGAACTTACATTTTCTTAAAAAGATCCTCTATATCTGTCCGAGGACAAATCTTTTGTGTCAGTTCATAGAACTTTTCGTAAGTAAATGCGGCAGGTTCAATTTCATCATTCTGTAAAGAATAAAAGAGTGTCACCGATCATGGTGGGTGGAGAAGCCAAGAGCTGGCCACTTGGCATACCCAGGGACCCCATCTCTGATTCTTGCTGACAGGACAAACTACAGCCCTGGGCAAGCCACCCCACTAGAACACTGCATGTATGATTATTTCTAGTTAGTACGCAGCATGGTGTGACGTTCAAAAACTGGCTACAGCTGAGCTTGCACTGAGCCCCACATACAGCACAAATACAGAGAAATTTTTTCTCATCACCTTGAAGGAGAAAAGCAAGTGCTTGCTGCTTAAATAAGCAAGTGCTTGCTGCTGAATAAATCAAGCTCATGTTTCCTAATGCTTATTTTGTGAGTTTTCATAAAATCACATAAAGGGATACAGGACATCCATATAAATTTTCTTTACATAACAGAAGTTTGTATTTCAGAGAGGATTTCTAGAAGCAGTACGAGGTTTAAATCTTCCTTGCAGTCAAATTAACTGCAATTATTTTAAATCCAAAGGGTAACACGAAAGGTTTGTTTGGGGAGTGGTGCTGCATAAAATAGCACACAGCCTTCTTGAAGAATTGTTTTATTAGTTAATTATTCATGTTGACACTGGGCTTGGTCAAGGTAATGTTTATGGGTTTCTATTAAGTAAACTTCCTTTAAGCTGTGCAAAAGAACAGCTAGACTGTCATTTCCTTTTCTTACAAAAGTTGAAAAAACTATTTCAGATTACACTCTTTGCATCATAAAACATTTAGGTTAAAGTGCCCACCTGAACAAAAGGAAAGGAGGGAAGAAGGGAGAGAAGGAGGGAGGGAGGGAGAAGGGAAGGAGGGAGGGAGGGAGAAGGGAAGGAGGGAGGGAGAAGGGAGGGAGGGAGAGTCCTGAGGGAAAGAGAAAAGGACTGAGAATAAAGAGAAAATCGTGACCATATTGACAATCTAATTCTAATTGAGATCAGCTAATATAAAAAGTTGGCTTATTACATCAAAAAACATAAATTAAAAACTGGTTTTAGGAGCACATTATTAATAAATACCTTTCCACTGGGAAGACCTAACTCCTTGAGTGCTTGAAAGATCACCTTTTCTGTTTTCCCGGACGCAAAGGTTCTAGTAATACTAGAGTAGAAAGAAAAAATAAAGTCAATTCTGTCTTCTCCAGTGCAAAGATTCAAATTATACCAGGAAGAGGGGAGGGATGAAAATGGAAATAAAATTACTTTTCGTTTCTAGGCTTATTTTTATCTACGCAGTTTACTTCTTAAACTAGCTCTTTACTTCCTAAATTACCAGAGCTGGCTGTGCTAGTCAGGCAGCTTGATCTAAGACAGGTGGATCTCCTGCTGTCCTACTTGTGAACACTGGGAAGATTACAGTGTTAAATAAAAACAGCGCTAAGAGCTGATCTACAAAATTAGCTTCTTAGGAAAAAAGGAATGTGGTAGATGGGTCAACAGCTCTAGATAAAGCCTCAGCTTGACAATAGCCAAGCTAGGGGAAAAGTACAAATGCCTTAGAACTCAGCCTAAGCCCGTGATTGTCCTAACCCTGGTTTCATACCTACTATGCTGACATCCATCATCAGATATACTTTGTTCCTTTTCTTGATCTAAGCACCTTTGAGTTACTCTGAGATGTCAGTTACCTCAAAGGTTAGGGGCTTTATTATTACAGAGCAGAGAGGAATCTCCATAAAAAGGGGAGGTTCCATGCTCCCTGTCCCACCTTAAGAGGGAGAGCAAAGCGGCCAGGGGAAGCAGAAGACATAGCAGACATGAAGAGAAAGGGTGCTCTTGCTTCCCAGCTTTGGACTTGCACTGGGGCTTGGTGGACATGGATGGGGACACGTGGAATCAAGACATGTAAAGATGTGGAAGAAGCTGACATGTGGGGAGGCTGACAATGGCAGCTGTTACTTTTGTACTTTGATTTTGCTTCTTCTGTCCCAGATTTTCTGGCCCCTTTTGCTCCTTTTCTATGGTCCTCCCCAACCCCCGCCAAGAAGGTGTGTAGCTGCAGGATACGGGGGCGGCACTGGAGGCAGGTTCGGGATGGTTCTTAGCAGACGGGTCAAGGAAGGAGAGTCTTGGAGCCTTCGGTGGCTTTTATGCTTTATTTAGTAGAGGTGGTCAGGTACATGGCAGGCAGGGGTGCCGGGGGGGCTGGGAGGTTGGCAGGACTCCCAGCCCCCAGCGCATCTCACCCTCTCGGCTGCTGCTTCTCTTGCTGGTACTGTCGGTCGGTCCTCACAATTGTCTGTTGGTCCTCGCAGTTATCACAGTTCTCACAGTTCTGGCGTCCTCATGACGCCGCCCATTTAGGCCCGTGTCCAACACAGGTGCACCCACTTGCGCATGCCCACCCTGGAATGCTCGCAGCACCGCAGGTGTCCATCATCAGTGGTGGGAGGGTGGAAATACCTGATCAACCTTTACCCTACAAGGTGTCTTAGACATGTAGCAAACCCTTAGGCCTCAGTGGCTCCACTTTGGGCCAGCCTTGATTGGCTGGGCATTGTCCATGAGTGAATGAGTGATATGGGGTGTTTAATTGGAAAACTATTGTCCTTTCTTTTTTACTCTTTCTATGCACATTAATAACTATGAAAGTTCTCTTATACTAAGTATGCAGTGTCTACGTGTGGCAGAAGGCAGAACCCTATCAGAACGTGCAGGTTTGGGGGTGCTGGAGTACCCCTCAGTCTTCCTGCTAACATCATGAAAGCAGTAGATGGTGGCAGGCAGGGGAATACTTATTCAGTGTTTCAAAAGAACCATGGCACTGCCCTGAAACATGGTATTTTTGAACAATGGTGTTGGCTTTTTAACTAGTATAATGTTCATAAAGGCTAATAAAGTGGATAATACCTTAAAGAAGGTATTTCCTGGGGATGATAAAAGTAGGAAAGAGTCCTCATGATAAATGCATTGATAACACTCAGAATGAACACTACCAAGACTGGGGGAAGCTACATCTGAGTCTGAGTGATGCCTTCATACCCAAATGAGCCTACATTCTCTTCCTGATTGGAAGCCCAGTGTAGGGTAAAGGTTGATCAGGTCTTTCCACCCGCCCACTACTGATGATGGACACCTGTGGTGCTGTGAGCATTCCAGGGTGGGTATGCGCAAGTGGGTGCACCTGAGGTGGGACACAGGCATAAATGGGCGGCGTCATGAGGATGCCAGAACTGTGAGGACCGACTGAGAGAACCGACAGGCCTGACAGCAGCAGCAGCAGAGAGAGAAGCAGCAGAGAGGGTGAGATGTGCTGGGGGCTGGGAGGCCTGCCAGCCTCCTGGCCCCCTGGCACCCCGGCTTGCCATGTACCTGGCCACCTCTACTAAATAAAGCATGAAAAGCCACCGAGGGCTCCAAGACGCTCTCCTTCCTTGACCTGTCTGCCCAGAACCATCCCGAACCTTACTCCAGTGCCATCCCTTCCTGCCGCTACACCCAGGTAATCTGTCATCACAATAATTAAAACTCTCAATTCAGGAGTTTAGCTTTCACTTGCAGAGCTCACTTTTCCCAGTGAAGACTGGCTTTGGAATGCATGCCCCAAAGCACCCAGACTCTGTAGCAGCACCTCCCTGCACACGACCTGGCCATATCCCAGTGAAGACTGGCTTTGGAATGCATGCCCCAAAGCACCCAGACTCTAGCAGCACCTCCCTGCACACGACCTGGCCATATCCCAGTGAAGACTGGCTTTGGAATGCATGCCCCAAAGCACCCAGACTCTGTAGCAGCACCTCCCTGCACACGACCTGGCCATACCCCTCCAAATGCTCATGTTAAGTGGAAGACAAGCTCCAAATGCAAGCAGTGCTCAAACAGTCTTGATGAGTGGAAGAGAACACCACTTCAGCCATAGGGAACAACTTCCCAAAATAGACTGCAGAGAAGGACAGTTATGTGTTCATTCAAAGTTTTATTATTTCACACTTGGTCTGAGATTACTTCAAGACATACATTTTTATGAGTGCTCTAGGTAGCTGCATTTAAATATAGGAAGGACTACGGATTATCTTTAACAGATTTATAGGCATGACAGAACACATGCATTTGACATCAAGCAAACTGATTTCCAGTGTAGAGGGGCTGTGTCCACATTTTCCCACTTCTCTATAGCGTTCATGGCATTTTTGTACATTGAACTGGGTTGAGAAGCAATTTGTCTCGCCTTTATAATACAGGGGAAATAGCTATTCAGTGTGTCATTTAAAAATGTGTTAATGTGAGAATTACAGTCTTCTAGCAAGTCTAGGAATATCTGACACTTGTAATCAGGAGGGAAATCTTTGCATAGTAATCTCATCCAAGTTCAGTTTCCATTAAGTTTGGATAGGTGTGACAAATGAGACGAAAACCGACTGGTATGATCATAAATGAAGCCAGTATGAGGCCTGAACCTTGATTGGCTGAAGGTGAAGCAGAACCTGGCCTGGAGAATGGGAAGCGTGTTTAGGAATACAATCTTTTGGCTAGGGCTTTGGGAAGTGACCAGAAATAGGAAGCAGGACAAGAAGGTCTCATGAAAACAGAGATATCCAAACATTTACACTAAGGGTGGAGGACAGGTGGATTGATAAAAAGATTAAGGGCCTCCCTGCTGGCACAAGGGGTTAAGTGCTGCCCTATGAAGCAACTGCAGTCACTGCAGCACAAGTTTGATCCCCAGTGAGGGAGGGGACTCATATGGCGCTGCAGACCTCTCCTGACTTGCCTGCTGCTCCCTCAACGGTTTATTTCAGTCCATCTGCCTGTTCTGTTCCCCACTCTGCCTCTGGTGAATCCTCTCATCCTCTTACCACCCACACTTCTGGCCTGTACCCCAGTTCTTGTATGCATAAATAAATAAAATGTTAAAAAAAAAAAGATAGAGAAATAGGATATCCAGTGCCAGGACAGGGGAAAATACATGTAAAAATGAGGGCAGCCAGTGCCCAAAAAAATGGGCTTAGAAGGCAATAAAAGCAGGAAGTGGCATTATGGCAAAAGGGGCTCATATTTATTTTCATGAGGGGGTTTGGGCTGGGAAATCTCACCAGAGATTTGCTCACCTAGTTCTCAAAGAGACCAAACCCAGAATGGAAAATGGGAGCAAGGACCTTGAAGGAGCCATTTCCCTGGCTGTTTCCTCTATTGCCAAAAGGTAGCTTTTGGAATGATAGTTGGGCGTTAAAATGGATTCATTCAGGAGTAAGGAGGTCATGGAGGAAAGGTAAATTCTTTTGCATTTCCTGTGGCCTCGAGATCCAACAGAATGCTATTTAACCGGAATCCTGAGAGAAACACACTTACTACAGGGGACATTCTAGACACTTGCATGGGAACTGAGTGCTTAAAGGGATGGTGATTTATTCCACTCTATCTATAGTTCCCTTACCCACAGACTATGGCTAATTGCTTCAAGCTCAATTAGTTTTTGTTCAGTCAAAAACAAAATTAAAAACAAAACTACCACCTCCGCCCCAAAGGAAGTGCTATAAAGGCTAACACCTGTGAGTGGTGCCCAGTCCTTTTAGAGTCCTGGCTAAGTTTCAGATTCCTGAGGATCTTTCAGGAGACTAATCCTGGAAACTAAGGGAGTTTCACTCTTTGCCTGCTCTCAGAGGGTCTCCAATCTATGTATTTATGCATACAAGAACTGGGGTACAGGCGCCAGAGGTGTGCGTGGTGAGAGGATTCACCAGAGACAGTGGGGAACAGAACAGGCAGATGAACTGAAATAAACTACCGAGGGGAGGAGCATGCAAGACAGAAGAGGTCTGCTGCGCCTTGGTGGTTAGCTCCCTGGCTGGGGATTGAACTCTTGCTGTAGTGGCTGCTGATAGCTTCCTACTGCTCCTATTTAACCCCTTGTGCCATCAAGGAAGCCCTGTCTATTGGTTTTAACATTATCTTCTGAAACAGGTGGGGAAGATGCTTGAAGAGAAGTCCTAGCGGGGGCAGACTTGCCTCTTGGGCAACTGGGCCTTCAGAACATAGTTTATAGTGGATGCTGGAGCGGGGATGCTATGACCTGGCCTGAGGTTCCCCAGCCTTCTTTAACACAACTGTCTCTTTTGGTCCTTCTTCCAGTCATAGCCCATAGCCATTGTCTGGTTACCATTTCTTAATTCTCTAGCCACTCATTCCAACTCTGGGTTACAAGGAACAGGAAACGGCAAAAGAAACAGGAAACGGCTTTCAAAGCTTTGGCTCTGAGTGGGAAGATAAATTAAGTATGAGTCTGTAAGTTGAGAGAAAGGCAGACCGCATTAGAGCATGTACGCAGAAAGAGAAGCAAAGAGGGACAAAAAGAGCAAGCCAACTTCTTCATTTGTCATCTTTGTAACTTCCTGGATATTAACTTTTGGTTAATGCTTAAGAGCAGGGCCATCTCCAAGCTGTGCAATGTGATGAAGTCAAAGCCAGATCCCTTTTAACATCATGTACACTATCCTAATAGTTTCCATTTTTAAAACTCCAGATAGTGATGAAGTGACATTTTAAAAGTGTTTATTCTTCATAGCCATTAAAACATTCAGAACAATTTCCACCTAGCCCTTGGCTAGTCATCCACCGGGAGATTTATCTACTCTTTCTCTGGCTTGGTGTCAATTCTCTATCAACCCTGACAAACTGTCCCCAAATCGCAGATGTCATGTGTCAAACACCTGTGAATACTGGCAGGCAGCAAAAGCACAAGTCAAAGAGAGCTAAAGGAGATGACAAAATATCTAGGCTATTTCTACCAAAAAGAACTGGTCATAATTTTGTGTGTGAACAGCTAGATAAAGATCTTTGGAAGTAGAAAAGGGCTTGAAGCTTGTATAATAACAGTTCGATTAGTAGGAAATGTACAAATATAATCAGAACTGCTGGTCAGAGATGTTTTGACCACAAGCTACCTGTTTCTACTTAGTCCATTTCCTGAACCTTATCTTGGAAGGAAAAGTAAGAAAAGTATTTAAAAACATACAAGTTATATTTCTGTTCTTCACACTGCTAGCTGTACTCCCTAAGATTGAACTTATAACTTTAATACCCACTTTTATTTAAAGTCCCAATCCTTTTGGTTAGAACTGTAGAATGTGGGTTATATTCAGTAATTGTCCTGCTAGTGCTATTGCTCAGCAGAGTGAAAGGGTTTTAAGCAAAAGAAGCATAAATTTAAAGTCACCAATCAGGGGTGATAGAGCATTTTTCAATCTTCTATAGTAGACATAAATTAACTTGCTAGTAAGTTATTATATAAAAAGCAGAGAATCCTACATATAGAATTGTAAAATAACCTTTAAGTCCCCGATACAAGGTTAAATAATAAGAATATTGCTCATGGCCTTCTTCATGATTTGTATGTCATCATCGTCTCTTTATGTACATAGTTCCATCATGTAGCTACTTAGCTCACAACCGTTGTAGTAGATGGAATGAAGAAAAATGATAGCCTCTAAGGAATTTTGCTAAATGTGAAAAGAATAATATAGAGGATGGAGACACTCTCACAAGGACACAGAACAGATGCTTCAGAGCAGAATGAAGTGGCCAAGGGGTCAGAAATGGCCACGAGTGACCTGCACGCCACTACTCAAATGCTGCCAACTGCCATGTAATCAGTGACTTGGTCACCTCATCTCTGGAAAAGCCTTTCACAGGCAGGATTCTACCAATAATTGTAGGTTTTGTTTGTTGTTGTTCATCAGTTGACTTCTTTGCTGAAGTGGTATCCAGATAAGAATATGACTTGAGTCTGGACAGTTCTAGAATAAGAGGTTGATAACTGGGGAATCTGTGTGTGATTCAGGTTGTGGGTTTACGCACATGACTCCAAATACACTCTTGGCTTCATATTCTGAGACCCAGGTCAGCATTTGTCTTTCCATCAAGTATTTAAACAAGCCCCAGCCAAAAAAAAAAAAAAAAATACTGGGAGAATGTGGTAAAGAATTCCTATCATTACCATCACAAGAGCTTCTAATTGTAACTTTACTCACAGACAATTAGCCAACACCAGACAGAGGCTCCAGAAGCAGAAAAGAGAGCAGCTCTTCTGATCAAACATGTCAACCAAAGTATGAAAGAATACATGAGGGGCAGGTAGCTGAGTCCTGTTCTCTTCGTTCTCGATTTCACCCAAACTTTACAGCTATTTCTTTTCTTCATTGCTGTTTTGTTGAACAAGGCAAGAGAGGATGGGACGGCCCTAGAGAGTGTGGTCAATGAGAACACACCTATAGACCAAGTAGCAAGAAACCAAAGGAGATGTCCACTCGCACTGAGCACCGGAGGCCGGCATGAGAGACTGACTGTCCAGAGGCAGCTTTTCCCTAACAGAGCCCACATAGTTCCACTGTCGTGCACAATATAAAGTTGCTGAGTTTTAGCTAATAGTTGCTTAGGCCAAGCGGGTGAAAAAAGAAATTAAGATTCCCCAAATGCACTTATTTGAAGATTACAAAAACACTACTCCATTTGCAGATGTTCCTTAATTTATCAAAGTACAGTTAATGCTACAGATTCTGAGGAATCCAATGCTGTTAGGATGTGAATATGGCAACTGATGAAGTAAAGCAAATTAAACTCCCAGAAATAACGTTAAAGCAATTAAAAAACAAGAGTATTGCAGGGCTAGCTCTTTGGTCTGGGAACATGAGGGTTATTGACACAGAGTATGGAGAGCTGACAGGAAAACGGGCTTACCTCCTAACTGGAATTTTACCATTTGTGTTGGTCATAAATGCCAATTTCATCCAGCTGGAAAATAACAGTAACACCATTGTTTAAATGTTTCTCAGGAGAAAGAACTTCAATCCAGTTCCAAACTTTAAAAGAAAGTTAATTCAAACAAAGAGCATTTATTCTGAAAGTCAGAGATAATAATACATGGTAAGATCAATTTATGGTTGTCAGATGTAGGAAACAGCAACACGGGACTCAGCGCTTGGCCAAACTCCCCATTTCTCAGAACTTCACAGACAAATAATTTTTTACCACAAGCATGCTCTGAATATTGTCTAGGACATACTGATACTACAAAACTGTTACTTATTTGAGATGCAAATTTAACTGGGAATTCTGTATTTAACGTGGCAACCCTAGCTGACTGTTTGCACTGAGCAAAATACAACATATCACCAGTAACTTCATCGGTGACTAGTCTCATCCTTGATTGTTGCTTTTTAATAATCTAACAAGGTGGTGAGATGGTGATACCATGATAGTGACATCAGCCAACCTTGTCTTGAGGAGCTGTGGGGATCCCCTATGTTTCTTAGCTCCCATTCCAGCAAAGTACAGATCAAATGGCACCCTCCTTAATTTCCAGTGGTTAGGGAAGTTCATCAGCTCAAATTATAGGAAGCAATTCCTTGCTTTCTCTAAGCTTTAGCATTGTATGTGGGAACCCAGAATGTAGTTTGTACTTTGGTGCTAGGGTTCTTTTTAGCGAATGGCTCCCATGCTCACTGTTCCAATCAATAAATCTAACAGTCTGCATAACATGATGATTTGTTACCTCTGATCATGTGCTCAACAGCACCTGGGATCAGTGTTCCCTTTTCACCCCAACATTGGATACCGTGAATCTTCTCTTGGCCAAACTCTCCATTTCTCAGTTTCATAAAACATAGTTCAAGCTACAACAGCACTCAACTGTGGCCCCAGGCACGCCGAACTATTTATGAGCACCCTCACTTTGCAGACACAAAAGTAACTGCCCATGACACAGAAGATACTGCAGGGCTGAGTTTCCAGCAATTTCCTGACATTAACCATTCATTTTATATAGGTTTTGGGTGGTGGGCTAGCAGGCACGCCCTGCCAGGAGGCATGAAGAATACAGGTATGCACTGGTCAACTGCTTCTCCAAGGTCAAATGCATGGAGCAGAAAGCAAGCAAGGCATTGCCTGGCCATTTACTTAGCCTTTTTCTCCTAACCTCACCATCTGCTTGATAACAGCCAAGAACAAAGAACAGCACAAACAAAACTTACTGTTTCTTGAGGCATGTCATTGGGCTGACGTTGTTGGCCCTGAAGTTGTGAATGATTGATCTCAGGCCTTCTACCCATTGCTGAAAGAGAGAGAGAGAGAGAAAAAAAAAAGTGTTCTTGGTATGAAAATCTGCTGGAGCCAAATATGGTGGTTTTTATTAAATAGCTTATACCTATTCTGTGTAGTAATAATAGTATAAATTCTTCTTTAATCCCTTTCCTGCCACACAGTCATCTTCCCTCACATGCTCATATTTTATGCTTCAGTAAACAGCTTTCATTCTTTCCGTGAGAGAAATGTGGCATCCTTAAACACTGGGTTGTCACAAAGGAATGCTGCCTGCTGACTGACCAGCTAAACTTTCTATTTGCAGACTGTTTAAATACAAGCACTGTTTCAATCACTGGCAATCTTAATGTTTTCTAAGTAACATTATACCATATATGACATTTTGAGCTCTTCCCATTTTAGAGGATGAATGAATCAGTTTTATTGTGCAAATCTATTTCCATCTAGAATTACATATCTTACCTGTCTTTTCCAGAAAACCCTTAAAAAGTAAAACACGCATTGATTGCCAGGGTACCCAGAGCAAACAGGGATGTGCTTACATCATTTCTGCATAAGGACTTGGACTGAAGTTTAACTCATAACATCACTCTGTGGATTTACACAGACAAGTGAAGGAAGGTTGTACATGGCAGTAAAGGAATTTGAGCCTTTAAAGGACATTTTAGTAGAAAAGGCAGGTCCCTTTATAAGAAAAGGCTAGCCAGATTAACTTCTCTGGAGGTGTTATTTTAATTGTAATTGTATATTACAGATAACATGAAGTTTATCATCTCAACCGTTTGTTTCTAAGTAAACCTTTGTGATTTAGAAATGTGCACATTTCTGTGTGACTATCACCACCACTCATCTCCAAAGATTTTCATCTTGCAAAACTGAAACTCCTGGCCCATCAAATTAACCCCCCATTTTCCTCTACCCCTCTCCCAACCTCTGGCAACCATCCATCTTCTTTCTGTCTCTATGGATTAGAGAATTCTAGGTAGGACATATTAACAGAAGAACCTAATATTTGTCCTCTGGTGACTGGTTTACTGCACTTGCATAATCTCCTCAGGGTTAATCTACATTGTAGCATGAGTCAGAATTTCTTTTCCTTTTTAATGATGTACTCTCGTTTTACATTCTTGTTAATTTTTTGACAGTATAAGATTTCTCCCCTCAGATGTTGTCATCATAGGTCTCCTGCTCTCCCTTCACCAACACACCCATAGTCTTGTGCCACTCACCCCTGTTCTCATGCCTCCATGCCTTTCCCCTCCTAGATGCCTCAGATCTACAGTGAGTTCTCACGGGTTGGTTTTAAAGTCTGTCTTTCTCTGACCCTGTAATATGACCCAGCAATTCCACTCCTAGGTATCTATCTACACAAAGAACACAAAAACACTAAGGTGAAAGAAAATCCACGCTATGTTTATTGCAGCACTATTTACAATAGCCGAGGTATGGAAACAACCTAAATTTCCCAAACAAACAAACAGAATATAATAATAATATCAACAACAACGACATAAAAACGACAACAAAAATAAACAGACAACTACAAATCAGAGACATTCTGCAGGGAAGAGGGAGAGACTGGGATCAAGGAAGGGATGGGAAGAGCACACCCTTGTGTGCTCTATCTATGGTGATGGTGCACAGGTGAACTGGTGGTGGAAATTCTATGGGGACTACACCTAGAAAAGAAAGCAAATATTGTAAGAAAAATAAATGAATGAATGAATAAACAAATAAATAAATTCCCCCAAAGAGATGAGTGGACCAAGAAGATATGGCACAGATACACAATGGAATACTACTCTGTCATCAAAAATGATAAACTCATACCATTTGTAGCAACATGGATGGCGGAAGAAGAGATGATGCTAAGTGAAATAAGCCAGAATTTCCTTTCTTTTAAAGGCTGACTAGTATCCATTCTATATAGATACCACATTTGGTTTATCTATTCATTTATTAATGAACACTGGGGGCCTTCCATCCCTTGGCCAATGTGAATAATCCTGCTATGAACAGTAACATAAAAATATCTCTTCAAGACACTGCTGTCAATTTTTTCAGATATATTCCAGGAGTGGACTTGCTGGATTATATGGTAATTTTTATTCTGAATATTTTGGGGAACTACTATCTATCCTTTTTCCTATGGAGGCCACTCTTTTTTTACATTCCTCCAACAGTATCCAGAGTTTCACTTTTTCCTCACCATCACTGCACCTGTTATTTTCTGTTTTTTTTTTTTTTTTGTATATTTGAAAGTGGCAATCCTAACAATTATGAGCAGAACAGAGAGTTCTTGCTTCCCTTTTTGTGTTCCAGTCATACCAAATAGCTTTCTGAGGGAGAACTTAGATGCCATCAGAGGTAAATTTCCCTTCGCAACTAGGAAAGGTCATTTTCTAAGGACCACAAATAGCATCACAAGCCTCTGCAAGCATGATGGTGAAGTCAGGACTCTGAGAGAGGAGGCAGAAATAAAAGAGTAGCATGAAAGAAATGCCTCTATTATTTTCATCATCAGACTTCACTTCCTCTGTCAGGCTAAATATGGGATGTAACTCTCTGGGGTCCATCAAATATCCTGTTACTAGCCTAACAAACCACAGACCCACACAAAGTTTCCCAAGAGGAGACAGAAAAAGCACAAATAATTTGGTTGGCATTCACTGGGATGCATTTTCTCAATTGGAAGATTTGTGATATGTTCCAAAACAAAATAAAGCCCATGGTTTCCTAGGGCAGATGTGGACAATGTCTGAAACTGTCCGCTTGGCTTTTCTGACCATTCTCACTAGTATGTTTGGAGAAAGAAATGACAGAGATGCCAAGGTTTGAGCAGGCTTCAACAACTTCCAAACACCTTTTGAAAATATAGCACTGTTGAAGAATCTTGTTTATTGTGATGAAAGGTTTCCAAGAGTGACTATCAAACTATTGACATTGCGCTTGCTTTAGCAGTAGGAAATGCCACAGGAATCCTCACAAGCCCTGAAGGGTACTGGGAGAGAGGCTCCTGCTTCCTTCTCTTTGAGATGATGAAAACCAGGTCAGGGCCCTTGCCCAAGGTCACAGAGATGGTGCATAGGGCAGAGAGGCAGTAAGAACTCTGTTGTCTGCCCTTCACCTCAGGGATTATCACTCAAAGGCTTATTCACATGTCTCCCTCCAAAACAGGGAAAAGTCCCATCAAATACTTCTTTCTATTATCTTTCAGGTAAAGTAAACCCTGTATAATCAGGTCAAAGGATCTTAGGAAATATGGTAGGGTTTTTTTTTGTTGTTGTTGTTTAAACAGAAAAAAGATGAAATGCCAGCAGGTGTCAGTAGAGCCCCAGAATTTAGTCCAAAAGTTGTGTGAGGAGTGAACCAGATGTGTATCGACTTTACTGAATGTTTTCAGATAAGTGAAGATAAAAGTGTCCTTGGATTGATGTAAATAAACATGTATGTTAATAGTCTACAAAACACCTCAGGTAGTGCATTTTTAAGTCTCCAGCTGTTGTTTCTAGAAGGTTCTCTACCATATGCACATCAAGCACATATCTTGGCTTGAGGGTGATATGCCACTGGGTGCTTTCTCTCTGGCCTTGCCATTCTGAGTGGGCACAGGCCACCTGGGTGCAGGGGAATCAGCCCATGGGAGTAATTTGGTTCAAATAACCAAATTTGTATGTGTCTTTAGTCTCTCAGTTTTTAATCTCAATGTTTATTTCAACCTTTCTAAAGAGAAGTTTTAAAAAGTTCCTTCAAGGGCATTCTGAGGGCTTGTGTTGGATGGTTTGGGCAGGAGAGAGGTACAGAAGCTGCCTCTAATTCTCCCCTGGGAACTTCCAACCTCTCCTCTGGGACTCCTTAAAATTATTTTCATCCCACAGGCAGGGTCCATTTCCCAGGCAAATGGTTGGGTCTCGCCCTGGTCTATTTTCTTTGCCTCTAGAACACGAGACTGTTATAAACAAAATTATCTCCTTTCATTAAAAATAAAATTCATGTAGACATAGATACAATAAAACTACACTGAAAAATATAAAAATTCATACAGAATATATATCTCACTATTTTCTTTAAAACATGCTAGCTTTAAGATTATGAAAGCAATATTTCAATACCTTTTATAGAAAAGTGTAAAGTAAAAAGTAAACTTCATCTCAAATCCCCTAATATTAAGAGGTCACTGATATTTGGTGATTTGTCCTTCAATACACATACCGATTTGCCACTCTAAAATAGCTAGTCCTGGGCCTCCCTGGTGGCGCAGTGGGTTAAGCAGTGCACTATGAAGCAAACCGCAGCCACTGCAGCACGAGTTCGATCCCTGCTGCCAGCCAGGCGGGGGACCCACATGGCGTGGCAGCCCTCTCCTGCTGTGCCCGCTGCTCCCCTCAGCAGTGTACTTCCGTTGATCTGCCTGTTCTGCTCCCTGCTCTCTGTGGTGAATCCTCTCACCATCCCCACACCTCTGGCCTGTACCCCAGTGCTTGTATGCATAAATAAATAAATCTTTAAAAAAAAATAAAATAGTTAGTCCTGGTATCATTCAGTCAGCACTACTTTAGGCATGACTTGTTCCTTCAACTCAATCTTATTTGTAGAGTTTCTTCCAGAAGTATTCTTTTTAGTCTTTAGTCAAAGAAACATACTATCAAAGCAAAAAACTAACAGAGACTCTTTGATATTCTCCAAGTTTGCTATACAATTTTCTTCACAGGGAAGACTCAGTAGCAGTCTCCTTCATTTGTTGGTGTTTGGCTCCTTATTTTCAAAGAGGTGGCCACTGGTTGGTGTGGTAGTGACGTCTTAACTAAAGTTAGCAAGAGAGTAGCCACTAAAGGCCTATACGCCAGGATCCAGCAGCATCAGAATCACCCTTGAATTGTTAAAAGGCAAACTGCTAGGATTCACTTAGAAAGCCTGTCTCTAGGGCTGGGAAACAGATCTCACCGAGCTTCCAAATGTTCAAAGGCATGCTAAAGTCTGTTAGTAGAAACAGCTCCTTTGGTTCTGGAAGAGTTAAGTGCAAAATCAGGACTTCCTGGGAGAATATTTCTTTATTAGATCATTTGGTACAGAAACAATATGGAGGTCCACTTTTTTTCTAGAACTGGAAACTGATCTATATGAGCAGAACACAACTCACACCACCAGTGTGATGGGGCTGGTGGGCCACGCATGACTGAAGTCCACATGGCCACGGGAGCCACGGGGGCCAAGGGAGGCTGCACATCAGCATTTCTAACGTCCTGGTCCCACTGACATTCTGTCCAGGTCTGAGGATAGGTCTGGCCCAAGAACTATAAAACCCCAGTGACAGAAGCTGGAGAACAGAGAGCTGGTGATTTAGGCAGGATAAGATAACAAGCATTAACATTTTAATTTTGACTGCTTGTCTAGGATGCTAAATCCATTCTAAAACTAAATGGGAGCAGATCTACCAGTTTGTTTGTATATCACAGACTGATGTCTAAAGCAGGCTAGGAAGAAAACTCATTTTCTTTTTATGTCAACTCGTCTCTGCTGGACTAAGGAGAATGAGAGATGCAGGCAGAATGTATTAAGTGCCAGTCTGCCAGGAAAGCATGTCAGTGTTGGAAACCCTCTCAAGGCCACAGAACAGAAGGCAAACGGGCAGACAATGACAGTGAGAACAAATTAAGCAAGAAACTAGAAACTCACCATCACTGTCACCCCAGGAAAGAAGAGTGCAGGTAACAGAGAGTAAAGAATTTCTTGTATAATAAAGGAACCAAGCTTATAGTCCTAGCTACAACTCAGTTGATAAGCCCAAGGTGGAAGGTTAGATTAATGAGCCTATGATAATGAAGAACAGCAAATGTTTGAAGCTTGTAGCTAAATATCAATGTGGGTTTTGTCAAAAACAAAGCAAACAAACAAAAGCAGAGAGACTGTTGAACAGTAATCTCCAATGCCCTTGGGAAGTTGGTACTAATTCTCATAGAACTTTCAAACTCAAGAGAGAAGAATGGAGAGGGGAAAAAAGAACAACAGGGATTTTTTTCTTGACTTAGTGTCTTCCAGAAAATACAAAGTTTTCATCTGCTGCTCTCTGTCTACAAAGGTGATGAAAGCTAAAGAGAAATATATTAAGTATCATTTGATTACTAAATCACCCTCAGAGCATGGTAACTGAGTGTCTGGGTAAGAAATAGGCTTCCATAGATGAGTGTATGTGTCTGTGTTTGAAAAAAATGGAATGAGATTGACCTGAAATAATATTTATACTTTCTTCATAAAATTAGTTAAGTCACTCACAGATAGTCAAAACAGTGTGTCAGCGTGGCTGGTTATCTTGCTAATGCTCGTTGGAAAGGACCTCTCAATAATCACAAGAAAGGAGAGGATATGGTGTTGTTCTTCGTCACCACTTGGACACTTCAAGTGTTAAATTCCATGCCAAATGCGTTTCTGTTATTCCTAAGAGATGTTTTTGTAGAAGCCTGATACTTCATGTACCCTGTAACATGTCCTATTGGACCTAAGAATCATGTCCCAAATAACCACACTAACTCAGGATATCTACTCCAATAAAATACAATGTTGCAAGAAATCAAGATACGCCACCTCTTGCACTTTGGCATAAGAATTACTTTGAGCTGAAGGCATCTGAATTCCTAAGATCCCTTGTCTACCTGAAGCAGAGCCTTCCAGGACAACTCAACTGTCATAAATCCCCTCCCCAGGAGCAACTCCAATCTCTTAGGAAGATGGAAAGAAATCATTTGACCTCCCAAAGGTGGTCTTTCTCTCCCCTTGTTTTCCTTATTAAGATGCTACATAAATCCTCAACTTGACTGTTTTCTTAGTGCATTCACTTCTTCCTTTGATGCCCCCATGCAAATGTGTATATCTTTTCACCTGTTAATTTTTATTCTACCAATTTATTTTGCAGATCCAGCTGAAGAATCAACAATCAGCAAGAAGAAAACTACATGTGTATATACACACAGAGAGAGGCATTAATGATACATCAATGTCTTTTGTTCACTTGTTCTTACTGATTTTGGCTTAACAACAAATGATGCTCATTATTAGCTCAAATTTTGGAGCAGCTACATTCCTACAAACCACAAAATCATTCAAAAAGAAAATAAGATATTTGATTTATCTTATATAACACCTGCTTGGTACGCATATGGAGAACTTAACAACAAATGAAGAATTTTCAGATTTTAAGAAAGCCAAGAGAATCATTCTATGCCTTTAGAAACCACCCATTTTGCGAAAGCGCATTTTTGGTCTCAACTGTCAAATTTTCAAAATCCTCGTAGTAAAGGCTGAATGAACAGCTGGTGAATTAAAAGGTGTTCGTGAAGTTCTTTCTTTGGCTGATGCCTGTACTTACAATCCCCAAGGTCACATTGCTCCCGACATGTACCAGTTGACAACACTGGAAATTAAGTCATGCTAAAACGAATAGTATTGCAACATGCAGACATATGCCACCTGCTACAGCTTTGTGATAAATATAATCAATCAAGAAGCCTCTGGCTCGCGCTGAGGAAGCATCAGCTTTTTTGGCTTAGATAAATCAAATCTATAAGTATTCCTGTAAACTAAATAAGGCCTTCAATAGAAGAGGTATTAAAAAGAATCTAAATCAACAGTCTTGAGTTTCATTATCCTCTATTCTTTCAAGGAAAAAAGAACCCTGTTGCCCCTAAAAAATAGGCAGAGGTGGGGGGGGGTGAGGGAAAGAGAGGGAAACTGTGGCAGTCGGACAATAAGACAATCAAAATAATATTTATGGCCAAAGGAAAAAATACACACACACGGAATATTTATGGCAAAGATGAAAATGGATGCTTAGATCATATTGTTTTGATACTTCTGGAAAAATAATGGGTTGAATGATGCCTCAATGACATTATTTATTGACCTTTTTCCCATAGTAGTTCTGAAACGTTTTAATTTGTATCTCTTCAATGGGCAAAATAAAAGCTTTGGTGAAAAGCTGGAGGAATATCCTCCCTCTTTGCTGTGACTGATACAAGAATACTTAATACTTCTGAAAGCGTTAGAGTAAAAAAAGCTTATTTAACCAAGAAGCCACCTTTAAACATGGACTACTCATAAGAGTTTGCTTTGAGGAACACCTGTTTGGGAAGTGCCACACTATGGCTCCATCACTCACAGATAATGACATTAAACATTTACCAAAAAGTACAGTAAAATCATACAATGATACAGGTAAAAATGATACAGGCGGAAGATACAGGTGAGAAAAATGAGCCAACTTGTCAGCTGCAGCATCTGATGGTGGTGCAAAGAGGATCTGGAGTGGTTCTACCTGAGCTCTGCTGGTTCTGAGCTGGTTCTACCTGAGCTCTGCTGGTTCTGAGCTGGTTCTACCTGAGCTCTGCTGGTTCTGAGCTGGTTCTACCTGAGCTCTGCTACTTATTGGCAGTGTGACTTTGGGAAAGTTACTTAAAGTCTCTGGGGCTGCTTCTTCCTTTGTAAAATAAAGATCATAATTATACCATCCCATAGGAGCATTGTGAGAATTAAGTGAAATAATACATGAAAGCACTTGGAACCCAATTTAAAGTAAACATTAACTGCTGCTATTTTATTCTAATTATTAGGAGTCAGCAAACTTTTTCTGTAAAGTGTCAGATAATGAATATTTTAGACCCTGGGGGCCACATAAGGTTTTCTCTTGTACAGTTTTAATGTTTTGTCTTGTGTTTTTTAAACTCTTTAAAGCTGTAAAAGCCATCATTAGCTCATGGGTCATACAGAGTCAGGCTGAGGGCTGGGTTTGGCACATCGGCTGCATTTCTTCAGCTCTACTTATGATTACTGAATTACTAGGTGCAGGGGCGTTCCTGTTGGCTCACGGGTTAAGTCTCAGCTCTATCAAACCATAGGCAGCCACTACAACACAAGTTCAATCCCTGGCCAGGGAGCTGACTCACATGGCCCAGCAGACCTCTCCTGTCTTGCCCACTGCTCCCCTCAGTAGTGTGTTTCAGTAGATGTGGGTGAGAGACCGTGAGGAGCTTAATAATGGCAGCTTTCATTTTGATTTTGCTTTTTTCTTCCCAGATTTGTCTGACTCTTTTCTATGGGTCTCTACTAAAAGGTCCTTTAGACGTGTGGCAGGCTTTTGGGCCTTACTTTAGGCCAATCCTGTTTGGCTGGACTTTTACCCTCAAGGAGATGGGTAACTTTAAATGCTTAATTTAGTGTAGGGTCAGAGAAATCAGGTCTTTCCACCCTCCTTCTACTGGTATAATGATGGACACTTGTGGTGCTTTGCACATGCCCTCCTAGGGCACACCTGAGTTTGGACATGGGCTTATATGGGCAGTGTCATGAGGATGCCAGTACTGGCCAACACGAGCAGCAAGACCAACAAGAAGTAGCCGAGAGGGTGAGATGCGCTGGGGGTTCGGTGGCTTGCCAGCCTCCCAAACCCCCAACACCCATGCCTGCCATGTACCTAACCACCTCTGACAATAAAAAGCATAAAAGCCACCGAGGGCTCCAAGACTCTCTTCCTTTACCCCCGTCTGCTAGAACCATCCTGAACCTGCCCTGTGTATATCTTCTTGCCGCTATAATTGGTATAGTCGGCAGGATGGTTCGATGCAGATGGGTGCAGAGCTCTAAGAAGACTGCAGGAGGGACTGAGAGGTGGCAGGCCATGAACATGTAACACCAGAGGTGCCACAGCAGCAAATGCTGTGGGAAGAGCCAAAGATGCTGCAGGAGTGCAGGAGGTGGACAGGTCCAGGACCTGCAGGATAAGAGACACCCGTGAGGACCAGCCCAAGACCCCTGAGGGAGCAGACTGAAAGACGACCACGATTCAGAGCTCGCCCACTGCTGACTCAAGGAAAGGACTGATGGACTTTGACTGACAATCCTGCCAGAAGGCTGGGGAACTTTGGCAGGTTAATGCTGTTTATGGGGACTCTGGGGGTGGATGATTGTTTGTCCACCCCAGGAGATGATAATAGAGGCATGGCCCGTGGGCCTTGATGGCCAAAAGTAGCCTGAAAAAGCCTAGAGAAGGCAAAAGCTGGCACTAAGATTGGGAAGCCCTTAGCGGCTGGTAAGCAGCCTAAGTTTGTTAAAGAAGGAAAGTGAGTTTCTTAAAATCACCTGTGGGTTATGCCCTCTTTGTTGTAGAGTTAGGGTGAGGAGCTGAGGAACTGTCCTAGGAGGATGGGAAGGGAACGTGGCTTGTGGTGGAGCCCACAGCTGAAAAAGGGGACCCAAGAGAGGCCACAAGTGGAGTTTGTATCCGCAGATCCTCGACCCGTGTGCGTGTGCACAGGGTTGGCCTGAGTGCAGGGTCCGCGTGTCACATGTGGCTGTGAAAAGCCGAGTGTTGGAGTGACAGCAGAGAGTACCCTGGGGATTGGGTGATTACCCCCAGAGTATAGAATCGCCAATCCCAAGAGAAGGTGAGAGCATCCTGGGGCTGGGTGCGGTGTGTGGCTTGTGACTGAGACTACAGCCAGAGAAGGCCAGGAAGCCTGGCATATGACGGCAGATGCCGTGAGTGGTTCCCGCTTCATATGATCGGTGCCTTCGGCAGCAGATATGGTGGATCATCTGCTGGTGCCAATAATCTTGTCTTTTGCCCCTAGGTTGGTGCCCTGCCTAGGCGTATTTGTGTTCATTTGTATTCTGTTGATTTTGTTGCATTGCTTTATTGTATTTACTTTTGTCATGGCTGCAATGTTCACATTTGCCCAGAAAAAACTTAATTTCTATGGTGGAAAACCTGAGGGGGTGGGCTGTAGGATCAGAGAACTATCAGATTTTTCTACCCTACCGCCACTGGTATAATGATGGACACCTGCGGTGCTGCGCGCTTGCCTAGGTGGGCATGCACAAGTGGGGGCACCTGAGTTTGGGCCCCGGCTTATATGGGTGGCGTCATCAGGATGCCAGTACCCAACAAGCACCAAGAGTACCAATGAACGAGCAGCAGTGAGAGCAGCAGGAGAACAGAAGATCAGCACAGCAGCCGAGAGGGTGAGATGCGCCAGGGGCTGGGAGGCCTGCCAGCCTCCTGGCCCCCCGGCACCCCTGCCTGCCATGTACCTGGTCACCTCTGACAATAAAAAGCGTAAAAGCCACCGAGAGCTCCAAGACTCCCTCCTTTACCCCCCGTCGGCTAGAACCATCCTGAACCTGCCCAGTGCTGCCTTCCTGCCACTACACTTGGTAACTATATTCTTTGTCCTTTCTGTATTGCACTCTAATTGTATTAAAGTTCCTTTCCATTAAAAGACATATGTTTATCTTGATGCGGCGGATGGCAAAACCCATTTAAATAGAGCAGGTTTAAGGGTTCTGGGGTGCCCCTCTCCCTGCCCTGCAACAAATTCACTGAAGTCTACACCCTTGCTGTGTCTTCACCTGGTACCCTGTCAATACTCACAACACCTCCCTGTCTCCCACAGACATCTCAGTTTACAACGTCTGTTCTAAAGGAACTGTGGTTTTTGCAGAGACTATAAAGGAATAATTGCAAGAGTTCATAGAGAGTCATCATGCATGAGCCACTGAAGTACTAGAAGAACAGGTTGAGAACCTAAGCAGGGAAGAAGGCGCAAGAATGATGAGAGGTGGTCGTGGGAGGCCCCAGGAGACAAATTGTGTCTGATTCACTGATCAGTGCAGCCCTGCACAGGCAGAGTTGGATAGTCTCTAAATTCAACCCAGCAATAAAAACAAATGAATCCCATTATCTTTATTTGGCAAGAAGAAAACTCCTAGGTGGGATGGGGGCATTTAAGGCTTAAGATATACACCCACTGATTTGCTCTAATTCACAGCTCTGTCCTGGAGAAAGCTTTCTACTGCTCCTTACTGATTTGTTTCCCATGAATTCAGAATGATTTTAAGCAAAAGAGGGGAAAAAAAAAAACCCTCAAAATAAAATAAGAATGTGCTAGCTTTTAGTCTTGGAAAAAAGCAAAAAAACAAAAAAACAAAAACAAAACAAAACTGATCTATAATTTAATTACTTAAGCATTCAGCAGGCTTTGGCTTAGGTGAGTCTGGGAGGCAGACCAGGGAGTTGATACCAGTTATTGAAGGATTCTGCAAGAGAAGCGGGGTCTAATGCACTTTGAGCTTTTGAAAACTTCACTGTATATCAGAACACCCAGAGGGCTAGTCAAAACAGGATTACTGATTCGGAAGGTCTGGGATAGGGCCTGAGAATCTGTATTTTATTTTTAAAGATTTATTTATGCATACAAGAGCTGGGGTACAGGCCAGAGGTGCAGGAGGTGAGAGGATTCACCAGAGACAGAGTGGGGAGCAGAAAGCCAGATCGACTGAAATACACTGCTGAGCAGCTGCGCCATATTGGTCCCCTCCCTGGCCGGGGAATCAAACTTGCGCTGCTGTGTCACGAATGCTTCACAATGTGGCGCTCAATTTGCTGGGCCACCAGGGAGGCCCAAGAACCTGTATTTTTACTAAGTTCCCAGGTAGCACTGAAGCTGCTGGTCGAGGGACCAACATTTTGAGAACCACTGGCACAAAGGAAACAATTAAAACTGCATTTCAAGAAATCAATTTTATCTTGCTATGTTAATTTCTTAATAGTAGCAATGAGATTCTCTGTATCACCAATCTATTTCTGGGATGAGAGAAGCTCCTTCGTTTCAATCGTGCTTTGTTGTGTTCTTAGTGAAGTCTAATCAAGGGTTAGGTAAGTGAAATCCAGAGGTCTACTGATCTACTTGGATGGAGTGAAAAATCAGCGTGATTGTCAGACTAAGTCTACTGACATGCTAAGCCACAAGGACTGACCTTCACTCACCTGTCAGAATCATCGGGGACGCTAGTTAAGATAATGAGGTTTCAGCTCCAGAATTTCAGATACATTAAGCACGGCAGATCCTACGAATCTGCATTTCTAGAAGTCCCAAGTGAGATTTGAGTCTTCTGGTCTGATTCCCCTAACAAGCTCTCTGCCAGATTATTCGTTAGATGAAGTAGTTAAGAGGAGGAAAGCTCTGCAGGGTGTTCACAAAGCCAGGAGGGACAGACTGAACAGTGAACTTGATTGTTTTTCAACAAAGAACAAATCCCTTCTTCAAGAACCTCAGCAGTAAGCCTTCTATTCCACATTATTCAAGTTTAGCAAAGCGATCTTGACACTGAACCAATTTGCTAAAATAAGATCTTATTACATATAATAAACTACCTGACTTTATCTTTTTTGTATACAAAAAGAGCATGTAACATTTTTGTAATTTAATTTCTATAGTTGTTATTCATGTGTTTATTTGATGACTTGGTTACAGAACATAATTTATGGAGCTTGCCAATATTTACAACCTGTATAAAGTAAAATGAGCACTATGAAAATTGTTTACTCAGTTCAAATCTTTGCATTTTGAATCTCATAATAACAGTTTATTTTTGTAATCAAAGGAAAATTCAACTTGGTATAAAATAACAGACTTATTTGTGGAGATTTTAAATGAGGATTCCATTTCAATCTTATGTACAGTGACTGTGATTTCATTCTGCTGTACAGCGCCAGCTGTAACTTAATGAAAGACATCTGAACTCCTTTTAACTTGCCAGAGACCAAAATCCTTCTGAGCTATTTGAATTGTAGAAAAAATACACAGAAGAAACTGAGTTGCTTTTCCAACTGAAGTTGTAATAATGTTTGGTATTTTTTGTAGTCCTTATGGTATCATTGTGGGCAAAGAGATGAGAATAATTTCAGAAAGAAAGACAGCTTTGTTATAGGTTAGGGGAAAAATAGGAAAATGTTTTTTTCCATGTAGCTTTTATTCATAGATGTTTAACCTATATAACATATCAGACTCACCTATTACCCACAGGCAATCAGGGCTTGAGAAAATGTGCCAGCAATTTGTTAGTAGTTTTTTAACAGAGGGTTTTCGAGGAGAGGAAATAAAAAGCTAAATTTTGTAGCTGGAACAACAGGAAGGATTTAGGTAAGCAGAAATTAATGATCTCAATTGGAAAGAGGCCAAGCGAGACTCCAGGGTTAAAACCTCTAGTGTTGTCATGGATTCTTAGTAACAGCCCCATTATATCCTGAAAAGAGATCTAAAAATAACACCATGGGATCCCAGACCTTTTTGATTATCACTGAATTATAGTTTCTCAGTCTTCTTGTCAAACCTCATTTCCCTAACTTAGAGTTAACTCTAAAAAATTGTGGTGTACAGCACTAATGATTACATATATTTATCCTTTGGTGAGAATTTATTGATTCAATTAACATAAATGCTTCAAGAGAACAGGTATTTATTGAGCACTTACTAAATATTAAACATTTAACATTCTAGATGTTCGGGATGCAAAATCAAACAGAATATTGTACACAAAAAGAGGGAGGCTGACAGTAATTGAATATAGTATATAAAGTGATGAGAGCTAAGAAGAAAATCAAGCAGAATAAATAATTAGGAAGTGCTGATGGGTGGAGAGATGGGGAGGTACCGGTAAGGTGAAATTACAGCAGTGACTTGAGAAATGTGAGGGAGAAATTACTGGATTTAACTGGGTAAATAATGTGTTCCAGACAAAAGGAACAGTACCTGCAAAGTCTCTGAGACTTTGGAAGGAAATGCAAAGGAAGAAGGAAGTGAAGGTAGAATGAGGGAGAAAAGTGAGGATCACATTTTACAGAAACTGGGAAGCCATGCTGGGGTTTGAGCAGTGGGATGTGATCTGAATTATATTTTAAAAAACATCTCTCCAGTTGCTATTTTGAGACTAGCGTACAAGGGGCAAGGCCAACGCAGAGAAACCTGTTAGGGGAGAAATTATATTGGCCTGAATCACTCTGTATTCCTGGGGATGGTAAGAAGCAATAAAATTCCAGATACAAGATTGTCTGTTAATAGATTGACGTAGGATCTAAGAAGGCTTGCATAGTTACAGCAACTAAAAGACTGTGGAAGAAGAGTGAAAGGTCTGGAATCTGATTTAAGTTTATGATACCACTAGTTATTTCATAGTGGAGAAAGGTATATAGAAATGAGCTCAAATCTTCTAGATTTGAGGGAGAGTGTCAAAGTAAGCTTATTTACTCTTTAGGTAGAAAAAGCAGCGAAGAAGAGGCTCCAAAGATGTCTTTTACACTGTTTTCTTCTTTTACTGATAGAAGTACAATCATGTTTCACAGTCATGTATACTGGGAAAATTTTTTGTATTTATTTGAAATCTCAACTCGGGAAAATTTAGATTCATGTAACATGTCACTGACTTTGAAAACACCTACTTGATGCTGGTGAAGATGTGGCAGTAAAAGTACTCTTTTACACTATAGGTAGGAATGTAGAATGGCCCAGCCCCATGGAAAATAGTCTGGAGTATTCTCAAAAGGTTAAAAATGGATCTACCATACAACCCAGCAACTTCAGTCCCCCACTCAAGGAACACAAATACAGTAATTCAAAAGGAAACTGCACCCATTTTCACTGCAGTGGTATTTACAATAACTAAACTATGGAAATACCGTAAGTGCTCCCCAAAAGATGAGTGGGTAAAGAAGATATAATATATATATATACACAATGGAATTCTATTCAGCTATCAAAAATGATAAACTCATACCATTTGTGGCAACATGTATGGAACTAGATGGGGTTATGCTAAGGGAAATAAGTCAGATGGTGAAAGACAAATACTGGATGTTGTCATTTATATGTGGACTAAAGATAATCTAGAAAAGGGGTCATATAAAGCCAAACTCAAAAACTAGCCCTTGAATGCTAACTATGGAACTGAGGTATTCACAGGGGGAAAGGAAGAGGAAAGGCTAAGCACAAAGTGGAAGGAAACACAAAGGACTATGAAGGTGGAAATGGATGCTTTGATGGTGGGAGTGTTATAGTAACAGCACCAGAAGAGGGGGGTCCTATATATCTAAAATATAAACCAACATCATCTCAGTCAAAAATGTAATAAATAACACACCTACTTTACATAAGAAGAAGAAAGCATCAGTAAACTCCTTTGAGATGTAGAAGAATAAAGAAGATAAAATGGTTTGCTCAGTCAAGATGATTCAGTCAAGAGTAGGCCTGGATTCCATGTTGGGTTAAGGGAGATTTTCAGGATGGCCAGATTATAAGTATCCTAAGAACCCAAGAAGTAAGAACTGACTAAACAAACTCAAAAGATTAAATCCTTCTAAGCAAGTTCTATATCAGAAATTCTCTTCATTTATGCCTCGAAGGTCAAAGACTCATCATCAGTGGCTACATTCCAATGAGACCTACCCTCCTTTGACTACCTACTACGAGTTACTTATGTTTCTTTACAAACTTGTATATGACACTTGTAATAAAACAAACAACATACACCAATGAATTATGCATGTGGAAATAAAGAGGGGTTGTTGAAAGATTTTGGAAAGATTTCTTTAAGGGAAAGTTGCTAAAAATATTTTTTTTTTCCATCAGACTTTTGTGTGAATAAGACAACTGAAGGATTAGGGAGAGAAGTCACACAGGTGTAGGGTTCTGTACGCCAATGAAGAAATCAAACTGAGCGGCTTCTCCAGTGGCCTAGGGGTTAAGTCTCAGTGCTATCTCCGTGTTGGCTGGAGTTCAATCCCTGACCAGGAAGCTAACCCACGTATGACACAGCAGACCTCTTCTGTTTTGCACCTTGCTCCCCTTAGCAGTGCATTGTAGTGAATCTGCCTGTTCTGCTCCCCATTCTGTCTCTGGTAAATCCTCTCACCCCTGTATCTCTGGCCTGTACCCAGTTCTTTTAATCTCACCCCTGTACCTCTGGCGGAAGGAAGGAAGGAAGGAAGGAAGGAAGGAAGGGAGGAAGGGAGGGAGGGAGGGAGGGAGGGAGGGAGGGAGGGGGGG